>PVIH01015379.1:0-49871 GCA_004025045.1 Sigmodon hispidus | reverse complement strand
GGAAGGGGGAAGGACATTGAATAAGGATACACAGGGTTAGGGTTAGGGCTAGGGTTAGGGTTAGTATTTTTATGTGTAGCAAACTTATTTGCATTATCACCCTTGATAAGTCATGTTTATGATTTTTATCTTCTTTATAAATATTGTTAACTTTTCAGCATTTTAAATTCATTTTACTTTTTTGATAAATACAAAATAAGTAAAGAAGAAAAAAAGAAAAAAAAAAGAGGCAGAAAGAGAGGGGTGGGAACCTTGCATTCAAGGGGCTTGACAAATCAGAGCCCAGGGAGGGCGTGGCTTGACATCAGAGCTTAGAGGGCATGGCTGTTAGGGACTAACACTCTCAACAAAACCACACTGAACCAAAACAAACTAAACAGAACAAAAAACAATTGATTGTACCTAATCTGAAAAATCTCAAACTTCTGGATTACTGACATGGAGTAGAAAATTCTCCATCTTGAAAGTATGCTTCATGCACAAAACATTAAACAAAATTAACTTTAGTCTATGTGTACAAGACATATATAAAAAATACATTTTGTGTTACGCATGTCTCATTCTCAATGTATCTCATTGTATATGCAAATATACCAAAATAAAATATATGAAACACACACACAAAAAAAAGTTTCACTAAAACATCAGGCTAGCTAAGTGTTCCTCTCAAGTTTTTCTATATCTAAGCTATATTTCTTGACTTTAAATTAGCTGTAGCAGTTATTTTTAGAAAAATATAATGCTTTAAATTTTAATAAAGCTGTATTTTTTTATTTTTAAGATTATAATTACATCATAAAATAGCATTATTCCAGATGGTAACATGAAAAACTCACTTCTTTGTCTTACTATGTTAGTACTTATGTGTAGAAGTTATATTTCAAATTCATTCTCAAATCCTTCCAACATTGCTTTTTTATCCACAGTCCCACCCTTTCCTTTACTTATATTTATAAGTAAGTTTTACTTATTGATAATTATTGTGTTAATAACACTTTTACTTTCATTTAGTCATTTACACTACTATTAAGTATTTTTTGCTATTGCACTGTGGTCTTTAATACCATTCATGGCTACATAATATTTTGCCAGGTCAATTAAAAGATAACTTAATATAAATAAATATAATACTACCTTATTGTTGAATCTTCGCCTTCTTTCTATTATCTATTAACATAATAGTATACATAATATAGAATAATTACTTTATTTCTTTTTTCTCATTTCTATTCTTGTTTGCAGGGACTCTAGAGGTAAACTCTCAAGAGTTTAGAGCACAGATTTTGTCACTTTTTAGACCTTGAAAATGGTGACAAATTGCTTCTCTAAGGGATGGCACCATTTGCTAGCCACAAACTTTGTGTTAGAATGCATGTTATTGAACTATTATCTATCTTAATTATTAAAAATCTGCTTATATACTGCCCAAGGTTAATGATTCTATGTTTTAAAGATGTTTTGAGGATCTGATGGACTCACTTACCAGGTAAAGGCATGTACCAACAAGCCTAATGGTCTGAGTTGTATCTTAGGACTCACATGAACTGTCTTCTGACTCCTATATACATCCTCTCACCTCCTCATGCAAGTGAGCTTGCATGCACACACACATACACACAGATAGCAAATGTAATTAAAATAAGATGTGTTTTCTATGTAATAAATTCTTTATTATTGTTGCTAATATTGACATCAGTACTTTGGGTGGTAACATTATGTCTCACATGAACCAGTGTACCTATCTTTGCTATTTGTTGAATTGTACAAAAGTTGAATCATTTCATGCACTTATTTTCCTCACTTCATTGATCTATCAGTCAGAATGAAGAAATAATTGGAAGTCAGTTGAACATATAAAATTTAATATTGAGACTCATCAGGTATAAATATATTGACTATTAAATGTACAAAGTGTGAACTTCTGAGTTGTCAGGAAGGGGGCAATTAAAGAAGCTATTCTGTCTTCTAAGACTAAGCAAAAATATCCAGCAATCAAGAGTTTGTTGAGTGGCACAGACAACTCAGTCCTATGGGAAGGAAGACTGGCTGAGCCAGGGCTGAGGTTTCAGAGGCCAGAAGAGGCAACCTAGGTTTGTTTTCTTGGTCTTTGTAAAATCAATAGTCAATGGAGTACAGATATGTCCCCATGGTGATGCAAGGAGAATGGCAGAGAAATAAGAAATCCCCCTGAAACATCAAAGTCCCCATTAGTGCCCTCTCCTGGAAGAACAAAGTGAGAAAAGCTAGGCTGCAGCTGCAGAAAAGTGGCTTCCATGCTATAGGCATTGACCCATCTTGGGACACTTTACCCTCCTTGGGGAGTGGATGGGGGGTATGGGGTGGGTAAGGAGGCTGAGGGAGGACTGGGAAGGACTGTGAGGAGGGAAGGGAGAGGGACAAGTGGTATACATTGAAAATAAACCTTTTTAAATAATTTTTTAAAAAATGAACTCGAAAATAAAAGGGGTATAAAAATATGTTTAAGCAGAAAGGCAAAGTACTAATAACTGTGTAAAATATACAGTCATCTGTATATATCCATGGTCTCCATATCTGAATATTCAGTCAATCACAATAGAAAATGAAACAAAACTATGCCTAAACTAAACATGTTCATTTTTTGTCATAATTCCATACCCACACAGCATACTAATTATTTGACTATTGTGTACATGACATTATATATTATAAGTGATCATAAATGTAATGTAGAGGAAAATGTATATAGGACCCAAGCCAATGCTGACATATTTCAGATAAGACCTGAATATCTGAGGACTGCAAGAACCCTTGAAGGTTCTTCCAAGGCTACTAGGGATGACTGAATCATAAAAAGTTAGGGCAATTAAATTTCATTGAAAAAAAAAGATACTTTTAAAATAATAAAAAAAATCATTTAAGATTTTTTTTAATAGAGAAAAGTGATTATCTCAACTTTCAATACAGCAAAGAGAAGTGAGGACTGGTTCTTTTGACTAACAAAGCAAGTGAGGGGCTTAGCAGATGGATAGTCATTAAGAGAGGGATAATCTTGCTAAGTCAACTCAACATGATTTTTCCTTAAAGTAGGTCAAACCTCATATCTCAGAGATAGAAAATGATGAATTTAAAAAGCTGCACAGGTCAGGCCAAAGACATCTAGGAAACAAGGTTAACATGTAGTTGAGAAGTAGGTGCAAAGAATCCAAGTAGAGATAGTTCAGTGGAACATTTGAAATGTTGCATGTCTGCTATGTGTGTTTTCACATCACAATGAGAGGGATATTGATAAGGTGAGCAAACATAAGATTATATTACTTACTTTACACGTTAAAAGATTTGATGTTACTTACCAATATTACTGAAAATTTTTGTAGCCATATATTAGTATTATTTTTTAAAAAATCACTAGTATTCAAAATAGAATTTATTTAAATACAGATTGGTAACATGTCTAGCATCATATGGGCATATGTCACCAAACCTGACATCCTAAGATGGCATTTTTGGGTAAATAGTAAATAAGGACAATGTAAAAAATGCACAAGAGGTAGATATCCAACAGCGTCTTGAACCTATAGCTTTCGCAAACAAATGAGTGCAATTGGTCTTTACAGGTAAGCCAACGTTAAACTTATCACCTTTCCTAGTACCTGCTATGGTTGAGCTAGGTGTTGAGAAAAAAATTGCAAGCTTGTAAAGGAAGCAGAATAGATGTCCTGAAGATAAAAATGAACAAACAAACAAACACCACCAACAGGTAGGTACAAGATAGGATGTTCAAATCAATTAGGTAATTAAAAACAAAATGTAGTGGTAAAGTCTCTTGTGGTAAATAGGCACAGGAAAATGCATGGGTAATAAAAGCTGAACTATAATAATGCTAAGAGAACATTAGGAGACACTAGGAAATTAGAGAATGCTGAAATAGATGTAAAGCTTTTGGTGAGTTCATCAGTGGACTGAAGAATGACTTGAAGATAGGTCAGTGGAAACTCCTCAAAATAATATTCAAGAAAATGAATCAATTAAGAAAACCAGGCAAAATATCCAATTCTGCCTGATGGTTTTTAAGATTCGCAGGATTATTACTGGAGTAGTAGAACAAAAGGATAAAGGGGCTGAAAAATATTTGAATAATATATTTTTCAAAATGGGTAAATTATAAAGGCAAGTTACTGAAAGAATGCTGAGCAGTACGGTGAAGCGTATTTAAACCCAGGCAAGGCTTGTTTGCTTGCTTGCTTACTTCCTTTTTCCAGGCTTATTACAGTCATGGACAACCAAGGATAGATATTTGTAGTTTTTTTAGTTTGCGTTCTGTTGGTGTGACAAAGACCTTAACCAAAAGCAACAAGGGCAAGAAGAAGTTTTTTTTTTTTTTTTTGGCTTAAATACATGTATCACAGTTGAACATTTAGGGAAGCTGGGGAAAAACTCCAGGCAGGTCCCCGGAACTGAAGGAGAAGCCAGAGGAATGCAGCTTACAAGCTTGTTCTTCATGGCTTGCTCACCTGTTGTCTTACACTGCTCAGGAACACCTGGCCAAGGATGATACTGTCTATAGTGGGCTGGACTCTTGCACATGAATCATTTATCAAGAAAATGGTCTACAGACCAATCTGGTGGAGGCATTTTCTCAGTTGAGGCTCATATTTTCTAGATGACTCTAGCTGTGTCAAGTAGACAAAAAACAAAAATCAGTACAGTGCCATCCATATAGTTTGTACCATATGTATATTGTAAAGATTAAATTAGATGAAGTATCCTTTTCATAAACAAACATATCAAATCTTTGTGCTAGAAAAATTAAGATCTCTCTTGAATTTCCTTTTTGTTTCCCCTTGTCTATCTCTAGTCACTTCTCCATCCATCATTCCCTTGTTTCCATAGCCTATTCTTCCCACTGAAAGACATGGTCTCATGTAGTTCAGGCTGGCTTGGAACTTACAATATTCTTACTTCAACCTCTGAGAAAGTTCACTTGTGACACCACACTTGATGAGTGATTTTCAAGTACACACTCATATTATTAACTGTCGTCACCAGGCTGAATATTGAATTTACAAAACTTAATCATCGTAAGTGTAATTTTTACTTATTGATTCCTTGGCTTCCTGGGCCCTGCTTGCAACCACTATCAATCTACTCCCTGGTTCTGTGAGTTCAACTTATTAAGATTTAAGGTGTAAATGACATCAGGTCATATTTCTAATCCTGTACTAGGGTTTCCTTTGCTTGCCATAGTATATTGCAACTTTATCTGTGTCATCCTTTGTGCCAGTGTCTCCTTGTAAAACCCAATGCATTCCACTCTACAAATACACATATGTGTGGAATGTACACAGACAGACAGACAGACAGATACGTGCACGCGCGCGCGTGCGCGCGCGCACACACACACACACACACACACACACACACACACACCCACCATTTTTTTGTTCATTCACCTGAGGGTTAAAGATGGCATATTTTTCAACACATGTTGTTGTTGTCTTGATAGAAGATGAATTGAAAGTGAATATGTTTGTTTATTCATCTCTAGACTGTTACAGTGGTCTGTGTGTCTGTCTCAATGCCATTAACAAGCTATTTTGATTCTACAACTTTGATGTATTTTGAAATAAAGTACCAAAATGTTTCTGTCTTTGTTTTGTTTTTATTCAGTGCTGTATTTTACTTAGGACCTAGATTTTTATATGCAGAAATTTTCTACTTTTATGAAAAAAATCCATTAATATTCCAGTAAGTGATGGGCAGACCAGACTGAATAATATATATGCTTGATATTGATTTTATAATACTAAAAATAGAGAATTTTACTTTTGATTAGTGTCTTTTCATTTTATTCATTAGTAATCTCTGGTGTTCAATGTAAAGAATTTTTAAATTTATTTTCAATCACAGCTATTCTTCTGTTATCCATTCACTTTTATGCTAAGAACAGTAGTGGTTGCCTGAAACCCTAGTACTAAATCTAATCACAAGCATGTATTATTTACTTTATACATACATATCAGAGGTCTTAATTTATAAGTTATTCAAGTAAGTTTTGAATAAAATAATAGCAAAATAGATTACAATGGTATACTACAATAAAAGTTTAAATGTCATCTCTGTCTCTCTGACAAAATATCTTTTTTTCTTGACTATAAATGTTGGGTGACCAGAGTATCTCATTGTAGTGTAGTTGCTCCTCATATCATTACCAAGTTGATTTGATGTCTGTGAGATGAAGTGGAGTGAGATAATGACAAAGAATGTATCATATACTGTAGCCATAATTGAGATTTGAAATGAAGCAGTAAAACTAACTTATATTTCTTTTCCTTTTTCAATTTCTCATGAATAGATGACTGATTCTAACCATACATCTTACCAACTTAAACATTCATTTTTCTTTCCTTGTTAAATTGAAGATATGTACTTTTTCACTTAAAGAAAGCATATTACAACTGCCCTTGGCATATCCAAGTTTTGAACATTGCTAAGCTTATATTTTCAGGCTGTTACTGAGTAAAATAAGAGTCGTTTGTAAGTAGATACTGTGGTACTATAGTACATCATCTGGAAATGGAGATACTCACAATGTAATGGCATATATAGTGAGGATACACTGGTCAAAAGGAAAATTCACTTCATTGTTGATAATGTTAACATTCATTATACCACAATGTGGTGGGACTCAGGCATTATTGAGGGGGACTAGAGGTGTAGCTTTAGGGGTCTCAGAGCCTTGAATGGGGCATGGCCAGCCCCTGTTGAGAACTCTGCCCTTTTTTCTTGTTTGTTCTTGCAATCTCAGAGAGAGGATTGGCACCATCAATGTGTGGGACAGCTTCACACTCCAAGAAGTTCATTAAGGTTCAATTTGTATCAGTGAGTGTTTATATAACCCCTTAATAAATATTATTTTTTTATTATCAATTGTCAATAAAGAACTCTGCAACACCACAAAATCAAAAATTTATTATTTGCTTATTTCTGAAATTTCCCATCTAATTTGTTGAACTTTAAGTGTCCCTGCCTAGCTGAAACTATGGAGATTGATTCTATGGATGCAGATCAGAACCCATTTAATTTAGAATCTTTTGTAAATAGAATTGTTTTCTTGATTGGTATCTTTTAGTATTTTATGGTTAGTATACCCAAACACTACTGATGTTTGTATCTTGCAGATTTTCTATACATTTAGCCAATTTTATTTATAGTTTGAGTAGCTGTATGCATTTGTACCTAGCTATATGTATAAGAGTGTGTGTGTGTGTGTGTGTGTGTGTGTGTGTGTGTGTGTGTGTAGTATTTTTTATAGCATCATGCCACCTGCAAACACAAATACTTTTTATCTTCTTTCAGATTTTGATGCCTTTTAACTATCTTTTCCAATTGCTTGGGTTAAACCCAATGCTGAATATAAACACTAAGAATCACATTAGTAGAACAAAAAAAGAGAAATAACAAAACATTTCAATATATCATAAAAAGCATGAAAAAATTAAAAATTCTTGCAGTCTACTTTCTTGCTTAAATATTTTCATACTAGTGTTGTGTGCTCAGTACATCCTTTCTGTATCCATTACCTCCCTTGCTGACTATCCTGCCTTTTCCTTGCCCATTCTATTCTCAGTACATCCCTTCTATATTAGTCACATTCCTTTCTGATCCTCCTGCCATATTCATGGCCATCTTACTTTCTTAGAGACTTTGATTCACTTTCCTGTAACATACAAGTACCAGCTTTTATGACTAAATATATAATCTAAGAACTACAAGTGAGAGAAAACATATTTTCCTTTCAGAGACTGGTTTAATTTGTTGAATATATGTATCTCTAGCTACATTAAGTTATTAACTTATTTATTTATTATTATAACTTGATATCTAATATTAATTTTGGCTGAATACTAACTATGGCTAAAAAATGTTTCTTTGCAGTGTATATAGCACATTTTCTTCCTCTGCTCTAAGCCACCTAGTTTGGTTATGTAAATTAGCTATTCTACAATGCTACAGTGAACTCTGATGTGAGGTATCTTTGTGATATGTTGATGTATATAGTCCTAGGAATAAATATTCAGGAAGGCTTTGGTGGGTTACATGGTAGACCTATATTTAGATGGTTAAGGAAATTCTATCCTGACATTAAGAGTGGACAGAATAGTTTATATTTCTATTATCAATATGTAAGTATTCCTTTTGTCCACATTCTTGCAAAAATTTATTGATATTTTTATATTAATAGCTATAAACCTTGTTAAAGTAAGACAAATCTATATTAAGTTTATGCATGAATTTATTTGATGACTACTGATGTTGAACAGCTTTTCCTATGTCTATTGGCCATTTGTAAAATTCTTTGAGAACTGTTTATTTGTGTTATTGATATATGTTAATAGAACATGTTTATTCATGTTATTTTTTGCTTAGTTTTTTGAGTTCTTAATACAGTCTAGATAATCATCTATTGAATTTACAGTTAGCAAAGATTTCATTCTCCTATTTCACTATATATATATATATGTACACACACATATATAAATTAAATGTCTATATATACCAATATGCTAATGCCAAACAATCACAATCAGGATGCAGAAGCAGGCAAATCTTTGTGCATTCCAGGACATCCTGGTCTACATAGAGATTTCTGGAACAGACAGAGTTATACAGAGAGACCCTTCTTTAAAAAACAAGCAAGCAAACAGATGAAAATGTGGGAGAAGCTATGTTAATGTCAGATAAATATTTCTAAGCAAAGGAATTATCACATATCAAATATGCCCCCAAAACTTACTTCTTTGAAAGTCATTCAGCATTACTAACAGCATATATTTTCTGTTGAAGTTCATATAGCATAATTGCAGGAAGGACTGTGAAGTTTCCATTGCATATGTGCAGGAAGGACTTCTGGGATAGGTTACTCAACTGCATACTGAAACAATATGTAACTTATAAAATAATATTTAAAGTAAAACAGCATTTCAGAACAGAAAAATATGAAAAAATCCTAAAATATATGGGCATTAAACAAAACATACAAACCAATAAAATCTTAAAACTGGGGCCTGGAGAGATGGCTCAGATGGTAAGAGCACTGACCTTGCAGAGGTCCTGAGTTCAATTCCCAGCAACCACATGTTGGCTCATAACTATCTATGATGACATCTGGTACCCTCTTCTGTATACTGTATACATAATAAATAAGTAAATCTTTAAAAAAAATCTTAAAACTAATTAGAAACTATTTTGGACTAAGTAAAAATGAAATTATACCTCATTAAAACTGTGCAATGCAGCAAAAACACTCCATAGATAAAGCTTTGGAATGTTGAACACATAGAAATAAGACATATTTAAAGTTAGATTTATTTGGTTAACTTCCTATCTTAGGACTAAAGGAAAGTAATAATATAAATGTATAAAAACAAAAAAGAAATAAATTCAAATTAAAAATTAAAAAATCAACTAAATATAGTGCATGAACCTAGAAATAGAACAATGAGTTAAAAGAGAAGATACAGGTAGAGAAGCCAGACAGACAGAGAGGAGAGAAGATAAAAATGCTGCTCTGAGAAAAGGTACTTATACATATATTCACACATATGTCTGTATATAGATCTTATAATTGGATACCATTTGAGAAGAAAAAATTACAACTTCAATACAAGGAGCCATGTTTTCCCTGTGGTTTCCATGGTGGAGAGAGTGTCAGACATCTTCAGACAGCAGGGAGCCCAAAACCAGAACAGAGTGGGAGAGCAGAGAGAGAGAGATAGATGTATTTAGACAGCATGGATACTGTGACTTGAGCAGAGTAAGAAATCGTGCAGACTGTGTCCAGAGCAGACAGGAGACACACAACCCTTGTAGCCACAATAGACTAATATTGCACAAAGACCTAAGATCAAACCAAAGAAAAAATGAGAAGATGCCAGTGCAAAAATTACATATAACAACAAAAAGAACAACAAGGCACCACCAGCAGAAGCTGATGGCTCTACAACACCAAGACCTGAACAGAGCAATGAAGAGGAAACAGAAGGATACAACAATATAGACACCTTTATGAAGATTATAGAAGCTCTAAAAGAGGATATAAAAATGTTACTTAAAGAAATTGAAGAAAGCATGAATAGAAAATTGGAAGGGATAACAATTCCTTGAAAGGAAACAGAGGAAACTAAGAAAGAGAAATCAAACAAATGAAAGAATTATTCAAGGAACTAAAAATTGAAATAGTACCAATAAAAAGGCACAAAAAGACACAAAAGAAAATAGAAACTGTGAAGAACCAAACTGGAACTACAGATACTAGCATAACCAACAGAATCCAAGAGATGGAAGAGAATATCTCTGGAGTGGAAGACTCAATAGTGGAAATAGATAAATCACCCAAAGAAAACACCAAAATCAAAAAAATCATAACACAAAATTTTCATCAAATGTGGGATACCATGAAAAACCAAACCTGAGAATAATAGGAATAGAAGGAGAAGAATACCAGCTCAAAGGCAAAGATAATGTATTCAATAACATCATAGAAGAAAACTTTCTAAACCTAAAGAGGGAAATGCCTATAAAATTACAAGAAGCTTACAGAATACTTAATAGATTAGACCCCCCACAAAAATGTCTGCTTTCCACATAATAATTAAACCACAAATCATACAAAACAAATAAAAAATTAAGAGCTACAAAAAAGGGCCAACTTTCCTATAAAGGCAGACCCATCAGAATAACGCCTGACTATTCAGTGGAAACAATGAAAGCAAGAAGGTCCTGGTTAGAAGTTTTGCAGGCACTAAAAGAATATGGCTGCCAACCTAGATTACTATACCCAGCAAAACTATCAGTCACCATAGGTGGAGTAAGCAAGGAATTTCATGACAAAGTTTGAAACACCTATCCACAATTCCTGCACTACAGAAAATACTAGAGCAAAAACTCCAACCTAAGGAACCCAGATACACCCATGAAACCATAAACAATTGATAATCCCACAGAAAAAAAAAAAAGCCCTAAGAAAGGAAATATACACAAGCTACCACCAAAAATAACAAGAAATAACAATCAGTGGTCATTAATATCACTTAATTCAATGGACTCAATTCACCTATAAAAAGACACACACTAATGTGATGTATACAAAAACAAAAGTCAATGTTTTAATGCATACAGGAAACACACTTCAACTCCAAAGACAAAAACAGGCTCAGAAAACTGGCAATCTCTCTTCTCAATTATCCAGCAACACCACTACTGGGCATATACCCTAAAGACACACATTTACATCCCAAAAGCATTAGCTCAACTATGTTCATAGCAGCATTATTCAGAATAGCAAGAACCTGGAAACAACCTAGATGTTCTACAACTGAGGAATGGATTAACAAACTGTGGTACATCTACACAATGAAGTGCTACTCAGCAGTAAGAAAAAAATGATACTCTAAAATTTGCAGGCAAATAAATGGATTTGGAGAATATTTTCCTGAGCAAGGTCTCACAAACCCAGATAGGTAAGAAGGAGATATACTCCCTCATAAGTGAACTTTAAGTAAAAACATTCTTATTTCATTGAAAGATGGTGGGTGAATAAAGTGGTTTAAAACTCAAACACTCACACACATGCACACGAAACATTCTAGTTTGACTGTAGTAGGGCTGCTTAGCAGAAATTTGTGGTGTTCATAGTGCATAGGCATTAGTTGTGACCTACTATGCTTTCTTCATCTGTAGCTGACCCTAACATGGCTTGGGGAGATTTAGGTTTTATTTTTTATGCTTTATGTACTTGAAAGAAAAGAGAAGTTTTATTACTGTATGTGTTTTTTTGCTTTTGTTTTTGCTATCCTGGTTCTTCTTTTTATAGAAAGTTTGATATTGATTTTCAAAAAAAAAAACAAAAAATATTAATACAAAAAGAGAAGATAAACATGAATATTGACAGGAATAGAAAACTGAGCTTTGTTGTTTTCATAGTCACAAAAAGAAATAGTGACATTATGAGTAAATCTTTGCCAAAGTATTTAAGTAATGTTAGTGAATTTTTTTGAAATTCATGAGCAATCAAAACTCACACAAATGCAATTAGATCATCTGAACTGGCTTCCATTAAATGAAAAGATAGAATCAGTTCTTAACCTCACCAAAATAAAGAACCTACATACTGGACTTAAGTATGCTGTCTCATAAATGTATGTAAGAACATACATTTATATATAAGAACATATTATACAAATTATCTAAGACTAGTTCCAAGAGAGAGAAGTCAAGAGATTGTTTTCTAATTCATTCTGAGTCCACAATTATCCTATTGACAAAACCAGACTAAGGTATCACAAGAACAGAATCTACAGACCAATAGTGCTCATGAACATCAGTGAAAAAAATGTTAAGCAAAATGTTAATGAGATTCATCTATCAATGTAGTCTCATCTTCTCAAATCAGAAGCTATATAGCAATTTAATTTATTCTATCCTACAAGGCTGTCTTAACACAAAAAAAAGTACCTCACTCCATCAAAGAATTCAAATGATCATACAAATTGATGCAGAAAATGCATTTAATAAAATCACTCAATTCATGATTAAAACCTCCCAGTAAGCAGGCATAGGGGGAAAGTCTGTCAAAGGTCATACACAAAAGCTGCTGATAGCCTTGATTGCAAAAGTGGAGTTTCACCCATTTTGTTGTGAGGATCATGTAAGGATGTTTTCCCTTGCTATTTGTAGTCAGCAACACAGTAGAGGGGTCTCTATTGAGACAGAAGAATTAAAACTATTTCATTCACTTTTGGTATGAGTGTCTACTTCAAAAAGTCCAAAATGAATTAATCAATAAAAAATTCATTAACTAATCATCAAATATTCTTAGGCCACCTTGTAGATATAAGGTTTATATGCAATTATAAACTTATCTACTGCATGTTAAAGATGAATGATTAGAATTTGAAATTTTAAAGTGCAGTGATACTTATATCTTGACAAAAATGGGATAAGTTAACTTATGGCATTCTCAGTATCCTTAGTTAAGCCAGGGACAATTTGAGCATCAAATACACAGTTGCATTAGATTATATACAAGTATGAAATCCATACTTGTCATGCCATATTCTTTTAAAGTAAGTGATTAGAGAAATTATTAAATGAGATACTACAGGAAAATATGGATGTTGCCCCCTCCTTTGAAGTCATTTAGAGAGGGGAGCAGATTTCCTTAGCTCTTAAATACACAGTGCACAGACTGACTTACTCCCCACATCTTCAAAGAAGAAAGAAAGAAACCAGCACAACTTTTTTCCTCACAGAAATAGGATAAACAAAACCCCACCTGGGGATCAATATATATTTTTGAGCTTCCATACTGAATGTTTAAAACCCAGGATGTCTCCTTGACAGAGGTTTAGGGACAATAAATTAGAACCACATTGAAACTTAAATTCAAACTTTATAACAATGGTTCTCAATCTATCTAATGATGTAACTCTTTAATATAGTTCTTCATGTTGTGATGAACCCCAACCATAAAATTATTTTCATTTCTACTTCCTAACTCTGATTTCGATACTCTTATGAATCATAATGTAAATATCTAATATATAGGATATCTGATATGACTCTATAAGGTATCATAACTCACAGGTTAAGAACTGTTGTTTTAGAAGGTAACAAATCAAAGTTGTTCAGGTTCAAAAACATCATTCATCTTGGTTTCCATACAGAATTCTGCTGCCAAGAAAATGTGTCTATTAAGATAATGCTGCTATAAAGACAGTTGAGTATATGTTCTTGGGGTATAATTGAGCATCCTTTGAGTATATGCCCAAGAGTAGTGTCATTGAGTCTTGATGTAGATTGATTCCCAAATTTGGAGAAGTCAACATATAGATAGTGAGAGGGTGCCTGAGTTGGCCTACCCTAGCAATAAGATTGGTGAATATCCTGTCATTATAGAGCTTTCATCCAGTGACTGATGCAAGTAAATACAGAAATCCGTAACACCAGGCTCAGCTCTGGGAGTCCAGTTGAAGAGATGGAAAAGAAACTATATGAGCAAGACCCATCATGATTAAAACCATGATGGGGAAAAAGCTACAGAGACAACTGAACAAAGCTACTGAGAACTCACAAACTTTAGACTGGTGTGGTGGAACCAGCATTGGACTGAAGTAGGCCCTCTGCAGACAGAAGATAGTTATATAGCTTGGTCTTTTTTTTTTTTTTTTTTTTAATAGCTTGGTCTTTTTAAGGTGCCCTTGGCAGTGGAATCAGTATCTAACCCTGGTACATGAACTGGCTTTTTGGAGTCAATTGCCTATTGTGGGACAACTTCCTCAGCCTTAATGCAGTGAGAAGAGGCTTAGAACTACCTCAACTGAATGTACCAGGTTTTGCTGAATCCCCATGGGAGTCTTTACCCTTTCAGAGGAGGGGTTGGAAGAGAAAACTGGGGGAGAGGAAGGAGGAATGGGAGGGGGATCTGTTGTTGGTATGTAAAATGAATTTAAAATTTTAATTAAAAAATTAAGAAGAAAATGTGGATTCACCCTTAGTGAAATCTTAATATTGTAATTTGGATTGGCTATCAGCAATTCTGTAAGATTGTGTTGGTTGAATTACAACACAAAGAATAATTCCTAGAGATTTGCTCAGCTTCCCGTAGTGCAAAGATTTCTTCAGTAGAGATGACCTCCACACTCTGCATAGTTTTAATGATGGGCTTGAATACCTTAGGATGTCTACAAATTTCAGAAGTGGATCCAATGCTAGTTGGATATGAAATGGACTCTAAAATGCCGATTTGAACACTATTACCAGGGAAACATTAACAACTGGACAAAGCAACAAGAGGTGTATCTCAGCCCAGTGTAGAGATGTTCTTAGACTCACTAACCCTGAACTACCCACTTTTCCACACCCACCAGCCTACACATTCCATTTAAGTGTCAACTATACGTGACAATTGCAATACATACAGGCAGTTACCTTTCACTGTTCAATTAACACAATGAAATTGGTTGAGTGCCATAAAAAGAAGTTCTAGGTATTTACAGTAGATGCTTCTTGTAATGATGGTTATCTCAAAACAGAAATTCTAAAACTGTATCCTATGGTCATTAATAATTCTAACATTCCAAAGCTTAAAGCCACCTTTCTTGCATTTATTCTCAAACGAAATGAAGAATCAGTTGTTTGGCTACAAAATGTTTTTCTTTATTTACTTGTTTGTTGTTTTTATTTTTTGTTTTTCTTTAAATTTTCCTAAGATTGTATAAAACATGATGGTTTATGTGTCAAATCTGCAACTCTCTGTTTCTGCCATACCATTGCTGTTAACAGGCTTCTAGACCTTAGCATCACTGAAACCACATTAGCAGAGCTTTTCTGACTTTAAAAGCCAGCATTTAGGCTCCAAAATCTGCAAATATGGCAACAGAGACTTAGTCAACAGTTGCAGGAAAGTCCTCAGATAGAAACCCCTAAATGTACTAATTTTGTTTCTGTAGTTCTGCTTCTAGCTAACTGAAGTATGCCAACTAGGATGTGGCTGTGGGTGATCTGAGGCTTGGGGCTGCATGATTTGGGCAACGTCCCTGTGCAGTTGCCAGCCAGTAATATACATTTGGTGTCTATGTAGTAAGTATAGGACTTCTAATTCATATTGAATTCAGTTGTTAAAAGGTTTTCTAATTCTTAGGATTGTGTGATGTACAGTGGTACTATGGTGGTCATGCAATCATCACTTAATATTGAATAAGTGCACAGAATATTACTGGGAAGAAGGTGGGTATGCTCTTCCCTAGCATGAGTGAGTACTGTGTTCAATCCTAGTACTCAACACCAAAGGAAAAACTCTCTGTCTTTCTTATGTAGGTCATACATGCCTGGCAAATGGTGGACTACATTTATTTAATAAATAAAATTGGTACATTTCTTTCCCTCTAAGCTTCTTTATTTATCTTAAATTTTTAAATATTCATTTTTATTTATTTTATGTGAATTGCTGTTTTGACTGCATGTATAACTGTGTAAGGGTGTCAGATCTTGGAATTACAGACAGTTGTTAGCTGCCATGTGGATGCTGGGAATCCAACTCAGGTCCTCAGGAAGAACAATCAGTGCTCTTTACTGCTGAGCCATCTCTCCAGCCCCTATTTTTCTTAAATTTACACCAATACTTCTCAAGAAGCACTATTTCAGTAAGCAGTGACATAATTTTCACTCACTGCCTGAAATATCTTTTGCCTCCTGTGGGGATCACACAACGAGAGAGAGAGAGAGAGAGAGAGAGAGAGAGAGAGAGAGAGAGAGAGAGATCTGGATCTGGATTTGAGGTGGAAAGAATTTATATATTCCAGAATATAACCAGCAGAGTCATGTCTTTTCTTGTACAAATGTGAGATATCTGGTTGAGGAACATGTAAGGATGCAGGGTCAAATGTTGCAATTGCTGAAACCAGCCTGACTACTAAATTATTATCCAATATGAACATATCAGGAAAGTGTCACTGCTATGAGCGTTGATTTGAGAATCAAACCACAGGTATTTATTGTGGCCATTTAAATAAAAAATGGGCCCCTATAGATTTACATATTTAAATTCATAGAGAATGGCGCTATTTGAAAGGATTAGGAGGTGTGGCCTTATTGAAGGAAATATGTCACTTGCAGTAGAATTTGAGGTTACAGAAGCCCAATACAGGCCCAGAGTTTACTCTCTTTTTCTGCTGCCTGTAAACCCTGATGTAGAACTCTCAGGTCTATGTCAACACCATGTCTGCCTGCATGACATCTTATTTCCCACAATGATAATAATGAACTAAATCTCAGAAGTTGTAAGCAAGCCCCAATTAAATGCTTTCTTTTATAAGTTTCCATGGTCCTGACATCTCTTCTCAGCAATAGAACACTGACTAAGACACTTATAATCAACATAAAGTTAGTCATAAATTTAATAAAAAAAAATTGCCTTTGATTGTATGGGTTCTAGCAATTGATTTTCAAGATTATATGTTTTCCCAAAATGAAGATTAGCAAAATGTGGTACATCTACACAATGGAGTACTACTCAGCAGTAAGAAAAAATGATATCCTAAATTCACAGGCAAATGGATAGATTTGGAGAATATCCTCCTGAGTGAGGTGTCACAAATCCAGAAAGATAAGCAGGGAATGTACTCACTCATTAGTATACTTTAAACAAAAAGCAAAAAACACCTAAGTTGCAAACCACAACCACTGAACAGCTTAGGATCTGAAGCACTTTGGACTGGCACCTTGGAGTCCATTTCCCTCCAGAGGAACACCTAACCCAGTCTTGATATTAGAATAAGGTAATCAGACTTGCCTGCCATGGATGCTGAACTAATCCACCTTGGGACCTCCTGCCCATTCTGGGGAGAAGATGAGGAGATGGGGAGAAGATGAGGGGATGGGGAGAAGAGAGAGTGACCAGGAGGATCTGGGAGGGGGAAGGGAGTTTGAACAAGGGGATACAGGAATAAAAAAATGAGACTTTTTTCTATAAAAATAAAAAAGGAAAAATCTGTATTTCTATTTGCTTTTTAATTAAGTCCATCATTTCACTGGCCTTTTTTGATCAATGAGTTTGACTGTGCACAGAATTTCCATTAGGCAGGTGTGCTGTTGGGAATGTGGGCAGGTACTTACCATGGTGTTAGGAAGAAGGATCAGAGCTCCTGGGCTGTGTGAACTGACAGATTGGCTATAGTGTATGGGACTTCTTCCTGGATGCTATTTTGAACAATGAGAATATCCTAAGGTCAGTCAGGACTTTAGCAGTTGTGATTATTTACACACACACACACACACACACACACACAATTTAGACAGAGCACTTGACTTAAAGGTATAAACTCCTGAGCCCATATCTATAATGAAAGGACTTTGTATTGAGATTGAGAAAATGAAAAATGAAAATGAGTGTATTTTGTTTTACTACTATTTGCTTCTTTTCCTAACTTGAAGTGCTCTATTCTAATTCAATGGCTCCTATTTGCTCAATTTCAAAAGCATAATGTGAGAAATCTGAGTCCAAACAATAACATAGAAACCAGTGTGTTTTGAGTTTTACTTTGTGAGAGATGCAATTGGCAATGTGTTTAATATCAGAAGAAGCCAAATTAACTCAAAGAAATCACTGGTCTAAATAGAAGAGGCAAAGTCATAAAACTATTAGAGAAAAACATAGAGGTGCTTCTTTATCTCCTTGGGCTATTATAAGCTTTTCAGGTTTGACAGCAAAACCAAGAGCAATCAAAGTAGAAAAATTATCAAACCTCATAAAAATTGAAACTTTTGTGAATCAAGAGATGTTATTAAGAAAGTAAAATGAGAACTGAAACAACTGGGTAGATACAAATAACAATTCAAAAAATTTTTTTAAATAAAGAACTGTAAAAATCTGTACAAGAAAATCACAGGTATTAGCACAGGTCAGAAAGGACAGCACCATCCTGCTGGTGGAGTCAGAAGTCACATCACTATAGAAATGTTTCCTGGCTTCTCTAAAGGTTAAATATAAGATTATCATGTTCACTGCACTTCCAGTCCTACGGATAAGAGCATTCTGATTTTCTGTCTTCACACAAACCTTTTCATAATTCACAACACCAGCCCACTTCCTTCATAAGTGAAACAAGCCAGGTAAACAAACCATGGTTCTCAAGTTAAATGGAGAAAGAAGAGAAGTACAGCTACACGTTGCAGCTGGGATGGCCCCTGAAAACAGTACCTAATTGAGAAGATTTAGCACGAATTATCACACCTTGCAGAGACAGAGAGATTAGTGTTTGCCAGGCAGGATGGGAGAGAGGAATTAGAAGTAGTTACTTAAGAGAACAGAGTATTTCTGAGCTATCATGAAAACCTCTGTACTGAAGAGAGGTACTGGTTTTGTGATAAAGGCTAATCTTACTTCTATTCAATTATATTTTAGCATAGAATTTTTTAAAAGAAAAATGTAGTTACTGTAAGTATTCCTGGCACTCCACATGGTTGAGCCAACATGGCTCTGGTTGGATGCACCTCGTTCAGAGGCATGCCCTAAGTGTTACTACATAAACCCATGCACACCCCTTTTCTTAAAAAAGAAGCCACGTGCCATGTTTTGGTCACTCTCTTCTTCTCTCCTTCTGTCCTGTTTCTCTTTCTGTACCTGTGTGGGAACTCTCTTAAATAAACCCTCGTGTGACCTTGGTAGTGCGAATGTCTGTTTCTCTTCCCATGCGCGAAACCAACATTGGTGCCCAGACTTGGATTGGCTCTCTCCTGAGTTTAGGTGCACATAAGCTAGGACAACCTGATCCAAAGTTCACTACAAAGCCACCTTCGACCTGCCCAACCATTGCAATATTCCAACACCAGCGGATTTGATTGGTAAGTGCCCCGCCCCTCCTCAGACAAACAGGCACTCCTGGCTTTTCCCAGTATTATGTTCTGTCCACAGACTTGCCCTGCAGGGAATTGCACTAGCATCTTCCGTGGGCGTTTTTTCTTCCAGCGACGCCGCGGATAGGTTGCAGGCACGTGGTGCTGGGGCCAACGGCCTGCATTACCTTTGTGAGTGGGTGTATTTCTCCTTTGTTTGATGAGAACTCAAAGATTTGCATAATTTGGGGCATTGTCTAAGTGGGCCATGCTGACAATTGATAGAACGAGTTCAGCGTGGGCCTGCTTCCCTGCAGAATCGGTCTGCTGGGTGTCGACCTAGGCTTGCTGAGTTCCATATCCCCCTTAGGTCTCAACAATGAGAAATAAGCCAGAAGGCATACCTCCATCTTCACCCTTCGGGTATGTGGTGGAGACATTAAAACCACTTAGCCTTTTGCCTTATATAGATACCCCCAAGCTTATCTGTTTTTTACACAAAAAAAGGCCTAATTACCCCTTAGATTACTCAAAATAGCCACCTAACAGCTTACCAACCCCAATATTTTACGGGACCTAACTTTTGCAAGTGCATGGGCAGATAGAAAGGGTCTTTGTTATCTTTTTTTCTTTTCGTATCTCAACTCTAAACTTTCCCTTCTGGCTTTCTGTTCTTCTGTTTCTGGCCACACAAATCCAGTTTTCCCTCTGCAAAAAATGACTGCCATAAATAAGAAAATAAAAGTTTGCACCTTGTTTCCTTTGTCAAAACTTTCTCAGATAAATAAAAAGTAGGGTATAGAGTAAAGGTGAGTTTAGAAACAGGCAAGACCCATGCAGATAAAATTCTTTGGGTTTTTAAATGTCTCACATTTAAATGTACTCTCACAATATACTAGATCCCTGAGTGCATGATCCATTTTTTTTTTTTTTTACCCTGATGTTAGAGCTAAAACTTAGGCTTTGAGAGGAGACCTCAGGCAGACCCCACAGGCAAAAGTTGGCTTTGAAAGTGTTTCACAGGAAAGGTACCACCTGCTGGCAAAAGCTGTCTGGCCAGCTGGTGCCTTGCTCTTTCCTAGCCTCACAGAGGCAAGTTCAGGCCTTGTCCAGGTCACCATCAAGGGAATGCTGGTGTAAGTGAGTGTTCCCAGCCCCACATGGCAAGGAGTCATTACACAGAGATCACTCCTAACTGATCTAAGGTCTGGCCATGGGCAATTGGCACTGCCAAGACTTCCCTAAGCTGACCAACCTCATTGCAAAGAGAGAGCCTTGAGTCGCCATAATAATATCAGGGCAGTCAATCTCTTCGTCGACACTGAAAGCCACATACTCAGTCCCGCAGGCAGGAGCTTTGGGGTCTCACCTCTCTTTCTAGCCTCTCCACTGTCAAGATAAAAAGCAAATAATTCGGCCTCATCAGACACTGCCACCTAATTATGTCTTCAGAGTTTTCACTATCACTCATTCATTTTTGGTCAAGCAAACTTTCCCCATAACCCTAATAAAAAGAGATTTTTTAAACTTTTAGTCACATTTCACCTGAATCGAAACTCCGCCAACTGCTCTAACCATCTCTATTCACCTTGCTATCTGTTTCAACCTGTCAGTTCCAGTCTTCCAGTCTCCCAGGTGGACCACCAACTATAGAACATTTCTCTGAAATCCCCTGTCTCTGAGTTTTCCATTACAGCCTGCTTCTAAGATGAAGACCAAAAACGGCTCTGAGGTATTTTGGCTCACCCTTCCTCACTTCCCTCTTACAGCCGCTGAGTCTGAAAAGTTAAAATAAAGCCCAAGAGCCATTTTCAGAGTCAATACAAATGAAACAAACCATTTTCCATCCCCTCCCCAGGACCAAAAAAAAAGAACCAAAAGCCATTTTAACCTTTTGTCCATTTCCAGACCTAGCAGAGTACACTCATTATATTATCACTTCTCAAAGTTATCTTACTAACTCATAATTTTCTTTTCAAGCTCCAGAAAAATCAAAGTTTACTGTTTCATGGCTTAGGCTCATCCAGACTGCAGAAAATGATGCACAAAATACAACAGACCAACCATCAAAAATAGAGTTCCCTGAAAAGACAAACTTCTCCCTTAAGACAGCTTGAAGTAGCCTTGAAATCCAATGTCCCAGACCATTTTCTCCCTGCCCTCCCCACATAAACCTGGTTTTCTTTTTATAATAAACAAAATGGTGAGATGTAAGTATTCCAGGCACTCCACATGGTTGAGCCAACATGGCTCTGGTAGGATGCACCTTGTATGGAAGTACGACCTAAATGTGACTACGTAAACCCATACATACCCCTTCTCTTAAAAAAGATGCCATGTGCCACATTTTGGTCACTCTCTTCTCCTCTCCTTCTGTCCTGCTTCTCTTTCTGTACCTGTCTGGGAACTCTTAAATAAACCCTCGCGTGGCCTTGTAGTGCAAATGTGTGTGTGTCTTCTCATGCACAAAACCAACAGTTACACCAAAAGAACTGAAAATATTTGTTAAAGATCAATACATGTTGACAATCCTCAACAAGAAAGGAGCAGGGAGGTAAAGGAAGAAGCTCCATGTGTCAAGAGTGTCTGAAACACTGTAGCTATTTGAGTACTAATGGACAAAGGCTGTTCTTCACTAAAGACCATCATCACAATCAAGGGGCTGTCAGCACAGTTCACAGGACCAACATCTTGAAGAAGGATGCTTCAATGGTAGGAAAGGACTGCCTATGTGAAAGAAATGTGCAATGGAATGAATCCCGCAGCATTGGCAAGAAAAAGAGTTGGGATTGAATAGCTGGCAAATCTACAGAGACTGCCTCAGGATGAGCACAGTGGCACACTAAGGTACATTTTATAGATGTTGATGTAGGCTTAGCATATTCTGGTAAGGGATTGGCATTGGGAAATCAAAGATTTGGAGTCTTTTTCCTATTTCATTCATGACCATCTGCCCCCTGCCATGTGCCTAGGAGGACAGTGCATCATTGAATAACACCATGATGATTTTGTTCTCAATTGTGCTCCTGTAAGAAACTACAATTCCAGAAAACAAAACAAAACAAAAAAAAGAAATGACAACTAGCAATGTTCTCACATCAAAGGCATCACTCTTGGATTTCCAAGTCCCTCTCATTAACACTAAGACTGTCAGCTTTGGTTCTTCTTCCTACCATGCAGCCCCCAGTAAGAAGCCCTTCTCATGGAGAAGGAATCAAATGTATCTCCAGCTCCTGGAACTTATTTCACTCAACACTATCACACAGTCCCTGAAATTAGGTACCATGATGCCTACTGAGGATGCTGTTGTAGAGCCTCAGTATCTTATTGTGGCTGAGATGAAAACACTGTTCCCTCATTGATGAAGAACCAAACAGACTATTATTTTTTATGTAATGAAACCTGCCACAACCTTTTGCCCATGTGCTGGCCCCAGGGATCCTTCCATTCCTCAGCTGACACCCTGCTGTCAATGCAGACTCAAGAGCCACCACCAGCCAGGAAGTGTCGTCTCAGTTTCACAGTGAGAGAATCATTTTTCTCTATTTTAAGTTATATGTAAGTTCCCTACCTTGCTCTAGTATTATATTTTAAACATTCTATCTGGACCGCAGAACTCAGTGAGTGCTAAGGTGTGTTGTACTTGACAAGTCATCTGACGGTCCAGATAATGCAGAAGATGTCACTGTGGAATGGTTGGGTGACTGAGGTTAGTTGAAACAGTGAACTAAAGTTGACTGATGGTGACATTTCTCTCTTTTAGGAGTTAAAATTACCAGATTTGATCTGGTTGGAAATCTGCAGAGAGAGGCTGGAGGATTATTCTCTAATTATTCACACCTTGGGCTCTGCCCTCGGTCTCACCCGTCTTTACAAATTGTCTGCTACTGTGATTGCTCTTCCTAAGAGAAGAACAAGGTAGAAGTAGACAAACTATTTAAGTTAATATCTGATGCTGATCTAGTGTGTGTGCTTCTTCTTAGTTTGATGTTTTCTTTTGTCTGTGCTCACACTAGCTCTGCATTTTAAAAAGATAATTCAGTATAACCAATATATGTTAATAATTTTATTAATGTCACCAAGGAACAGGATACTGCTTGTCAAGTTCAGTATGGCCCTTTCTGCACTTAGATACCTCAAATTAATAATGTGGATTCAGATGAGTCTCACTTTCCTTCTCCTAGTTCCCATCATTGCACTGTATTATTCTTCAAGACCCATGGTTTTATCTGCCAGCCATTAAAAGAAGAAACTGATACCTGAATAGTATTAGAAACATATTGTGACAGGGCACAGGCTCTTCCATCTTTTTTCAGCTGGAACTATCTTTGGTTTAATCTGAAAGTGAGCACCCCACCCACAACACACACACACATATACATACATACACACACACACACACACACACACACACACACACACACCACACTTTTCTACCCTAGCTGTGAAAAGTCCTGTTGGAAAGAACTCAACTCTGCTCTAGAAACTTGGGCTTGAGATATCCCAGCTAGCTTCAGATGTTTAGGCTTCGTTTAAACTGCTCACTTGCCTTATCTCCCCCTATAACTTTATGTCTCCCTGTAACTGCCAACAAGGAGTCATTTTTCTGTGATCTTTTCTTTAAATATGCCCTACAACATGCATTTGAGGCTGCTCTATGTGAAGTGTAGTCACCTGCTGGCTTAATACAGACTTTAAACTTAATTTGGACTTAGGTTGTGCTGCATGGTCTTCTGATCTCTACCCCACAGCATACATCACTGTTAACTCTATACATGGTAATGGTCCAAGACTCACCATTCTCCGGCCTGAGAATTACAAAGATATAGAAAATGGGAAGATGTTCACTAGGGTGACTACTGACCAGCAATCCTATTCCACCTTAACCTTTGCTCACTGATGAAAATTTCTGGTTGAATCAAAGTAAGCCAGAATGTGGGGGCTTATCTTTTAAAATAGAAATACAGAATTTACAATTGCTTGCATGTCCTACATATAGGCCTCTAAGTTTCCAAGTACAAGGGAGTATTTATTTCAATGCATGGGATTGTAAAATATGTTTCTTGAAGACACACAGATATATATATATATATATATATATATATATATATATATCCTCCTCTCAAAACCACAATAGGAAAATTTAACTCAATAGCCATAAAAGGAAAGGTCTAGGAATTCATTAAGAAAAATTCTGGCCTATGGGAATTAGGAAGAACTTGGGTAATCAGACCCTAGTAGGGAGCCCTAGGGACAAATTTACTACCCAGGAGAAACACCCTTTCTCCCAGGTCCCCAGATCTTTGAGTGGGTAGATATGCCAAAGCTCTGACCAACTCTTCCCCTACAAATAAAAGATATTACTTAACACACTTGGGGCCATAGCCCCACATCCCCTTATCCAGAGAGCTGAGGTATCACTAATCCTAATTTTTTACTCTTTATGAGGTCCATCTCATACTAATGGTACTACTAATAGTTTGATTAAATATGCATCTTCAGATGTTTTCAAAAGCTGAGAAGCCCCTTTTATGCATTCTAGTACACATTCTACCTACACGTATATAGTTATATAATGAGGAATAAGGAAGACTACATTTTATTATGCACCCTGACCACCATGGCAGGGAAGAGGCTGCACCTTCCTTACCCCACACCTGAGCTGGCATTGCTAGCTCAACAGCCATAAGCACATTAGCCTTTAGCATGGGAGAGAAAACCTTAAAGAAACTAAGTGTAGAGGCTGAATGGGTCATACGTCATAAAAGTTTCCATTTAGGAACTAGAGCAACAGTTAGATTACTTTGTGGAAGTGGTCCAACAAAATCGGAAAGGCTTAAACTTACTTCTCATGAAATGGGAGACTATGTACAGTTGGTAAAAACATACTGTTGCTGTGCTCAATGATCAGGAGTAATTGGAGAAAATTCTACCATGGCTGGGTAAAATCTCCTAACGAGAGAGACATAGAGATATAAGCAAGCTATCTAGTCTTTGTTCTCTTGGTCTCCTGGCTGACTGCTCTACTATAAGCACTGACTATACCTTTAACACCCTTTCTGATTAGATATAATGGTGGGCCTCTATGCCTTAAACTGTCTGACAAATTATGCAAAACAAGGAGTAATTCAGCCAGACTTATGGTCTTTACAACCAACTATACCTTTTATAGCTGGATGAATCCACAATTTGAATTATCCTCTAAAATTAGTAGAGAACATGACATGGCAAAATTTCTTCCATCTTGTCTCCACTGCAACCATCTATGACTTAGCCTGAAACTAAGCCGTACACCCTTTGTACTTGAGCCATGAGAAGTCCCATGGGAAAATGCCAGAAAATATTCTAGAATCTCTGGATCTAAATGCTCAAGCTATCTGTAGGATTTTGGTTTCTGTTAAACTGATTACTTCCTTTACTTTTCCCTATGACTACCAACCAAGATGTAGTTTTTCTGTCATCTGCAAGTTTAGATTCTTAAGTTTAGAAACTCTCTGTAAATATGCTTCAGGCTTCTCAGTGAGAAGTGTTTCTATTCAGGCAGTGGCTAGCTAACTTAATACAGATTCTCGGCTCAGACTTCAGTGATGTTGGATTATCTTTGAATCTCTACTTTGGAGCACACATCACTGTTTTATGCACTGCATTTTCATTATACACCAAGGTTTAAAAGCACTATAGACACACACACACACACACACACACACACACACACACACACCACATACAAAGGGACAGAGTAAAGGCTCAGAGATGCAAAGAGATAAAGAGACAGAGAGAGAGCACAGAGTTACATATAATCTCACTCAGCCTCAAAGAATAAATACTATTATGTGGGAAAAGTATGTTTTAACAGAATTCCTATATCTTATATAGTCCATACTTCATATTTCCTGTGTCTTTAGTTCTTTTCCTGTTTCTGTGAAAAAAAATAAAAATAAAAAATACCTTGAACCTAATAAACCTAGGCTAATGCCTGCAAATAGTAAGTGTTGGTCATTTACTTAATAGATGAGATAATTAGTCATATAAAAAAACAGTTTTCAGGTATCTTTATCATCTAACTAATAAAATTTGTTATAAAGCTCAACTGGTATCAAAAATGCCTGCTTCTCCCAACATGGAAAGTAAACATATCTCTAGCTGATACATAGTCACCCAAAGGGCTCTAATAGTGTCTCATGTCTGCCTCCAGGGAAATCATTTGATGTGACTGATGCTAATGACCTTAGACATTTTCCTGAGCTGCACAGATGGTTTCTGCAACTGAAGACCCCATCAGAATGTCCAAAGAGGAGGTGCAAAGGGAGCAAAGAAGAGGCTGTGAAAGATTTCCATGCACATGTGGCCCTCTTCCCTGAGTATCAGGATTTTTACTGCATGAATACATCTGCAGAACTGCAAATACTCTCATGATTTGTAACACCACCAAATGCTCTACCCTCCATTCACAGAGCCATGTCTGACACCCTCAATCTGATCTGAGAAATATTGAAAACTGCATTCATCCTGAAGATTCAAGAAGCATAAATGAGTAGAGAAAATCATATAATTCCAAAATTCAAAATATGACATTTGTCTCAAAAAAAATCATGTCACCTTCTAACATGTATATTTCCATATTTCCATTCATATGTGAATCTTTCCTTAGAATTGGGGCTACATTATGTCGACAGCTTCATAGAAGACTGTGTGCACTTTCATATTGTCCTCATGCTTGCTGTCCACAAGCCATTTGTCACCTTCCCAGACAGTTTCTGAAAGGACTGTCACAACTACACAATAATCATGGTATTCTAACACTACTTCTTCTTCTTCTTCTTCTTCTTCTTCTTCTTCTTCCTTCTTCCTCTCTCTCTCTCTCTCTCTCTCTCTCTCTCTCTCTATATATATATATATATATATATATATATATATATATATATATTTTGACAGGACTTTCCAGGCCTTTTTGAAAGTCAGGTGAGAACCTGCTGGACTGAGGCCAGAAGACACCTGACAACTGCTGCCCTGCCCACATTTTCTCTTACGCCTCCATATGTAGAAACTGAAGGACAGAGATGATGGTAAAATCTTAGGTGAAAACTTTTTCCCCACTCTCAGTTACAAATTTACAAATTCAGCTTGTGTTGCAGTTATTTTGGAATTACAAATTGAAACTGCTGGCTATTCTTCCATATTTGTTCTATTTGAAAGTAATTCTTCCTGCATGTGAGATGGAAAACACATTATAACCACACAGAAGCATAGTGGCTTTAGAGTTTAAATATACGTAACCAGAAGATGGTTACTTATTCCAAGTTCACAGAAGTACTTGCTTATGTATGCCTGGATACCCTGGATATGCACGTAAGAGAGCAAAATGGCAGCAATTGCAACCCCCAAATAAATAAAAATTAAATAAATAAATAAATAAGAAAAATAAGAAAGCAAACCAAAGATATTTTGATTGGCACAGTAGTGTTAAATAAATCTCTTTCAGGGATACACCACATGACACTGCTGCACCCACCTATACTTGAATAGAGTCAGTAGGACTTGAACCCAGGCCTCTGACATAAAAGTCTACTCACTTAACACTGATGACAGATCCCAAGAAAAGGAGAAAGACTGAAGGAAGGAAGTATCCTCAGAGCTGGCTATGAGAAGATTGTAGATCAGGAAGCAGGACCTCCCTCCTTTTTTTCTTGAAGCATGCCTGGTGAATGAAAGGCAGATATAAAGATTGTGAATTTTCTTCCTAAGTGTGCATGGGCAATAGTGAAGATGAGTCTGGACAGTATGAGAGGGAGATGGCTGTGGAGATAGTAAACATATTTGCCAGGTTCAAACAGTGTGGAAGGAGGTAAGGCTGGAGCAGAATGAAAGAGCTCGGGTGGGATTCATGAGACAAAGGCACACTGCTAATTAATTTAGCTTGCATGCAGCATGTATTTAAGTAGTGAAATTTATTAGACAGCCTTGCAAAACCTCTGAAGTTAGATGATCCACTACCTGTCTTGTTCTTGAGTCTTCCTCCTTCAATGACCTACAGTTGGTATCTCTTGTGCTATGAAAATGTTTGGGCCACTATTTCATGTGATGAAAATTTTAGGCTTTGGTTTTGTACTTCCAATATAAAAGGCAACAGCCCCACACTCATAAACTATCTCAACCTCCTAACTCCCATTAGAGTTTTGTCATTAATGTAAACACTATTTATCATTTAGTTTGTGGAAGCCCCATTGTTATTACTGACAGTTTTCAATCATGTTTACAAGTGAGTTTCTTTTGGTATTTTCTCCCTTGCAAAATCAGGATGAGGAGAAAAAACTTCTGCTCTCTAGAATCATTAAGGATCATTATATTATAATATCAATATACGTACTTTTATGTTGCTATGGATAAGCTAAAATATTAAAAAGGAGTTAATGTGAATCTGTATAAGGGTCTGGCGAATGAATCAGTTTATTTTCTGTTCTTACTATTAAAAAGCTAAAGGGGATATAAAAATAGACTCACATATAAGCAATGTGCTTATTATGGCTTTGGGGGCATAATTTCAAATTTTAAAGCAAGAAACCACTTTGAGATGTTGGAAACAAGCTACTCTTGCACTTAAAGGTCAATCAGACATACCAAGTGTGATGTGACATGTATTTCCACGTTTTCCGCAAATTCATCTTGACCTTTCTGCAGCCCCAGATGAGAAATGCCTCAGTTTGCAAAACACTTTCTGGGGATTTTGTATTTCTGTGAAAGATGAACCACTTCGAAGGTCAAAGCAAACACCAATTTAGTTGTCAAAATGATTTTGATAAAATTCATGTTTGTGAGTGTGTTTGTCAATTAAGAAAGTTTGCCTTATTGTTCTTGCCCTGGTTTAAGTGAGGGTAGAAGTAGTTGGCAGCCCTTGTGGGGATAATGCTGTCATAGTGCCTCCTGGGTGCACCAAAACTCTGAATAAAGATAGTTACCAAATGAAAGCTTCAATTTTAATAAAATTAAACAAGCACTCAAATCCTCAGAAAAAAATGTTTTGTTAAAATTATTGTTTTATTAACAACCTAGATATTTGGAACAGGGGAGATAAGACTACCCAGTAGGTATATTCCAAGTGCATTAAGGGAAATGGAACATTTTTGTAGCATTTGTTTTTCTTTAAGTAGAACACACTCCAGAACACAATATTATTAGTTCTGCATTCAGTAGAGAGTATTTGAGACATCCCTCCCCCAACCCCAGAAACAGGAAAATGTCATCTTCCCAGACAGCGCATAACCAGCTTCTCAGACTAATCAGAAACTCCTACTGTTTCACTCACAAGGGAATATGTAATTCTCTGCAAAGCCTTCTATCTAAAATTGTATCATTTCCCTTGTTTGCCTTCATCTTATTGTCTTCTCCTCCTACAATTTCATCCCCATACCTGCAAAGACTTTTTTCTCTTTTTTTTCCACTTTGTTCCAGTGTCTAAAACTGTTTCTAGCATAAAGCTCTGCTCGATGAATACCTGCTGATTCACATGGCTGCTGAGATAAGACAGAGAGAGTTTGCTCTCTGGACTCCTGGGTGGTCAGTCAGAATAGCATCTTTGCTTCAAAGATTTTATTGCTTTGCACATCTACCAAGGAAAACTTTGTGGGGAAGGAACAAAAAGGAGCCAACTTGTGCAGAAAATCTTAGTGATGGAGGAAGTTACTTGTCAGGGTTTGCATTTTGGTCCTTTGGTTTCTTCAAGGGTCTTAAGAATTCTATGATCTATACCCTGAGCTGCTCAGTAGTGAATATGCCTGTAAATACGACACTCCTTGCCATTTGAAATATCTTTTCCATTGAAAACTGTCTTTTTTCAGTCATCCATTATCTGTGGCTAAGAACTCATGTTACAGAACTTCTAAGAATATTCTAATAATTTCTCCTAATGTAAATCCACCAAGAAATCTGTACCCCAAACAATGGCTAGTGAGACTCCTCCTCTAGCCTTTTTTTAAGTTAAGAATAAGTGTGCAGTCACAGGAAAAGGACTTGTCAGTATAAAAACACATTAAACTAGAATGACCATAATAGAAAGGGATGCCTTTATATAAGGGAATATAACCCAATTCTGCTTGAGAAATGATATCTGTCTTTTAGTTTACAATCTGACAAAGCAGGCAACATTTATTCCAAGAAGAAGTACAAGAAAGTATTTGAAAGAACTGTGCTGCTGCTCTACAATGAGGCCCATGATTATGGAGAATTTCTGGAAATCACAAAATTACAGAAAACTGCAGATGAACTGATGCTTTCCAATAGTGGTACAGTAGAAATTCACAGGAACATTCCAGATATGATACTGTTCCATAATGCAATAACTCTTGGAAGGGATTGTACATCTAGTGTAGGTGGTGAAGGAACTCTTATTCTCATACACAGAGATAAGTTAAGCTACTGCCTTTCATCAAAGAAACTTCTTTTTAGAGAAAATGGAGACCATTACAGAAAACCACAACTGAAAACAATACAGAAATCAATGACTTACGGGAGGTCTATCCACAGTAGATACATCTGCAGCACAGCTGCTACACCCATAGCTTGGAGACCATTGGGGAAAGAGCAGCACTGCAAGTGGGAAAGCTATTAATGTGTTATTAAAAATATATAGAAATGATTTTTATCATTTTTTATGTTTTAGAGAGATTTTTTAATACAAAAATATCCTGAAATAAAGAAATATCAAATATTTAAAAGAATCTGTTGCATGTTTTCATTTCCTTTAATGCCATTGAAGTCTCTTTTCAGTTGGTATCTCCTTACCTTTGAGCTTCAGATATCATTATGTACAAGAAATGAAAATAACTGTTCAATTTTATAGAGATATTATTCTTTTCTCTTTTTTATTTTGTTTGTGACCTAAATACAATATACTTTCTTAACAAAAAGTCCTAATACAATTTTATTACTTAAACTCATCATATAGTGTATTGGAGCACTGGATTTCATTCTTTGCTTATATGATGCTTTTATATAATTAACAACATCTCTCCAGCCTCTCATTTCATAAACATTGTTTTATTCTAATGTTTCCTATATATTTGAAATCATGTAATATTATTCCCTGTGTTGAGATTATTTCACCTATTGTAATTTCTTCTAGAGCAGAAAAACATCAACTCCTTGATTTTAATTGTCATTGATGTTAGTGCTACTCAATAACAATTGCATTCTGTTAAATACCTTTTTCACACAGATGAATCTCAGATACTCAAAACCAGTACATTTGATATGATGCTAGACTATGACCTAGCCATTTAAATACCACTGGAGGCAAAGTCACTTGTGTACATTTGGTATTAGGATGTTTAAATAACTACAATCAAATTAATAGAAAGGGTGGATCACACAATTTAAAAAATGTGAAGACACTTAGTCTCAGCACTTGAGAGGCAGATCTCTGTAAATTCCTGGCCAGTTTGATCTACAGAGTGAGTTCCAGAACAGCAAGGACTGTTACACAGTCCTGTCTTGAAGAGAAAATGAAGATTTCTCAAAGCAGTGAAGAAGGAACTCCATGGTTATCAAATGATTTGGGTACTTGAAGTTTGCTCATTTCTAAAGTATGATAGAGATTTTGAAGAATCCAGAGGAGCTTTATGTGGAGTGATGGGAACAGACAAAGTTTGAAAGTTCAGTATTGGTCAGGAAGTAGAGGATGTGGCCAAGCACCAGGCTTTAGGTTGGGAACTTAAAAGTTCAGATGTAAAACATGATACAAAATAAGTACAGCAACTTTACAAGCAAAGCATCAGCTTGAGGTTATGTTGTTCTCTGATTATAAAGAGACTTTGGACTCTAACCCTTGAAGCTGACAACATTCTGCCTAGCCTTGCCTCACCTGAACTCCCCCTCAGATACAAGACAAAGTAAAACAATGAAAACAGTCAGTTACTGGAGAAATTATCATATAGAAAACATGGAGTATAGACTGTGAGAAAAAATATGAGGCTCAACAATGAATATCAGAGATAGCAGTTAGTTGTATCTGGACAATGGGAAGAGCAACAGCAGCAGAATACCAAAAAACAGCACAATAGAAAATGAGTCAGATGAAAATATCAACATTGATGCCCCCAAAAACAAGAACATAAAATTCTCCAAGTAATAACATTAATAAAAATTATTGGATTGAGACTTTGAATGCAGATTGTCAAATTGATAAGCTTTTGATTCATCATGGAAAGACATTATGGTCTGTAGTGAGGGAGTTTCATAAAAGGCTTAACTGAATAAGAAAGACTCCTGATAGATGTGATCAGTACCATGATGTGTTCCAATTATGAACATAGTGCCATTTCAATCCTAAATCTGCTGCCTGACATTTATACATCCTAGCATTCAGGATGGGGAAGTAGGAGGATGACTGTTACAGGTCAGCATAGGTTACACAGTGAGTTGCCATCTAGCGTAGATTTCAAAAGACAATCCTTTCTTAAAACAAAATGAAGCAAAAAAAAAAAAAAAAAAAAAAAAAAAAAAAAAAAAAAAAAAAAAAAAAAAAAAAAAAAAAAAAAAAAAAAAAAAAAAAAAAAAAAAAAAAAAAAAAAAAAAAAAACCACAACAAAATTGAAATACCAAGAAAAGAATCAAACAAAACAAACAAATAACCCAAATGAAAAAGGAGAAAAAGACAAACGTTTTCATATGTCAAGGTCTATCAAAAAATTTCTTCATTGCCTCATTTAGACAACGGTATAGTCAGGAGGAACTGGACCACCAAAACACAGTAGACTACAAAATTAGATTCACTTTCATGTGAACATGTCATATATGACAGAGCTTTAACTTTAAACTCACTCTCAAAAGAGTATCATTATTAACTTTTATAAATATAAACAATTCCCAGTGAAGTCTAGTTTTAATATTATGAAAAAAAAAACCCACTAAGCTTATGTGGTCACCTTACGCCCTGAAGATTGTAAAAGTTTTTTAGTAACAAGCAAAATACCTGAATCATAAACATGATAATTGGTCTGCATCAAAATTAGAAATCTCTCTATATGAGATGTCACCACTGAGACAGTGCAAATATCATGAAGAGAGCAAGAAAAGATACTCATAACATATACATCAGATAGCAGACTTGAGCTTGGAAATATATACATAAATCTTTCACCAACAGCCACACAACTAACTTGTTCATTAACATGGGAATATATGCATCAATTCAAGGATTTAAAAATACTTTTGATTCCTCCAGCTTTCAGAGAAGGGGACATGCCATTTGACTTTATACCTAACAATTTTTAACTGAGGATATAATCTTTTGTGAGCGGTAGTTGAGCACTTTGTCCTCTGTGGAGCTGACATCTAGGAATTTCTCCAAAGAAGACTAACAATCTCAGCAGCTATTAGTATTAGGTCTGTAAGTGGTTATATGTGGAGGCAAAACATGATGCACCAAATCATCTGCCAAGGGACCAAATCCTGCCTCATCAAATGTCTTTTCTTAAAATTGCAGACAAAAGTAACCAATTCTATAACACTGTGTCCTATCCAAAGAACTTTCTCCAAAGAATCAATTATAAATACTATTTATCTGTACCCCTTCCTAGTCATCCCACATTTCAAGCACTCTCCAAAATTTAATGGTGTTTCCATTCATTTCTAAAACCACTCCACCCATATCTCATATGTTTTGGAGTCTTGTGCGTTTATAAATGTTACATTGACTGGAAAACCTTTACTGGCTTCCTGATGCCAATAACTCTGAAGACCGTGATTACATATGTGAACCTGCTGGTGAGGAGGGAAGGACTCAGCCCAGGACCATTCTTCTCTGCCCCATGTTCTTAAACACTTCAGCTGAATGCTAATTGTTTGATGAATATCTTTGGCCTGATGTTTGAGAGAGTAAGAGCTTCCCATTAATAAAAGTGACAGTTCTTTCCCCAACAAGTTGCCTTTGTAGGGTGTTCATAGCAACTAACACTTGTAAATCTCAACTGGCAATTGAAAAGTTACAGAGGACATGAAAAATATGCTGAAAAAAAAGATTCTAAGGGGAAAAAATCAGATTAACATTTGAAGTTCATATTCCTATAGCTCTCTACTGAGAACTAAACCCTTATTAGAACCTGTACTTACAGAGAAAATGCTTTCCTTTGAGAAAGATCTTGGAATGGTACATCATTAAACATGTTTTTTTTTTATTCAATTTATTTATTTTACATCACAACTGCAGTTGCCCCTCCCTCTTCTCCTTCCATTCCCTGCCCACACCTCTTCCCCACCTTTCAACACAATTCATCCCTCTGTTTCTGTTCAGGAAGGGGCAGGCCTCCCACAGTTATCAACAAAGTGTGACATATCAAGTTTCAGTAAACACCTCCCCTTATATTAAGACTGGGTAACACCCAGTATGAAAAATAAGTTACCAAGAGCCAGAAGAGCCCTTGGGGCAATCCGTGTTCCCATTATCAAGAGTTACACAAGTAGGCCAAGCTATGCAACTGTCACATATATGTAGAGGACCTGGATGAGCCCTATGCAGGCTGCCCCGTTGCTGGTTCAAACTCCGTGAGTTCCTATGAGCCAGATTAGATATTTCTGTGGGTTTCTTGTGACGTCCTTGACCCTTTTGGCTCCTACAGTCCTTCTTCCCTCTCTTCAGCAGGATTCCCTGAGCTTGGCTTAATGTTTGGCTATGGATCTCTACATTTGTTTCCCTCAGTTACTGGAGGAAGACTCTCTAATGACAATTGGGGTAGTCACCAGTCTGATCACAGGAAACGACGATTCATGCTAGGCATCTGATATTGGTAGGAGTATTATCTGGGATCATCCTTGTTGATTCCTAGGAGTTCCTTTTGCACTAGGTTTCTACCTGACCCTGAAATGCTCCCTGTTTCCAGGCATCTTTCAGTATTCTTCCCCTCCATCAACCTTCCAACCTGATCCCTCACTTTGCCTTCTCCTCCGGCCCCTAGCCTTTTCAGAAGATCTCTATTTCCCCTTCCATGGAGATCCATGTTTCTTCTCTTTGGCCCTCCTTTAAACATTTATTATTAATTAATGAGCACGTTAAACAAATGAGGCTTTTCCTGTCAGTGGTTGAAGCATATGCCTTTCTGCATAAAACAAAGATTGGGGCCAATAGTCAAGTGGAGATTAAAATGAGGCTGCAGCGAGCATTTACTGCCACAAATTCAGGTGGAAGTGGTAGGCTAGGCCAGCGGAGGCTGTCGGGAAGACTGCTGAGAGGGCTGCAAGTTGAGCACATGCTTAGACAGGCTTTAGTGCTGAGACTGACATGCTGTAGGAGTAGGAGTTCAGGATAGACTAAGGACTCAGATTTCTGCCAGCATAATTTCTGGGAATGTGATGGAAGCTGTGGGAGGCAGGCAGAGTAAAAGAGCTGGGGAGAGAGATGTGTGATTTGACTTTGTGTAAGCAGATTTTGAGGCACTTAAGGAAAAGGTCTGGCATCAGAGCAATACTAAAATTCAATGAAGTGAATGTTTCCGTAGTGATATTTTAGAAGACCTAGATATTTTCTGGTTTTTGAAACATGAATTGCATTACACAATGTTTGTTCATATAATTTTTTCATTCATAATGATAATGACAGTCAAATAATCTTTTATTTTCTAGTATTTGGTCTTCTATTTTGTCAATTTTTATTCCTTTTCAATTATTTTAATTTTCACTACAGAATAAGGAAAATGACACCTAGACAGAGTATATGACCATATCATGTTCACATCGTCAATTCAATGCAAGGGCTGAGTATTCCCTGCTTTGTCTAGTTTCTGGTTTAATATTCTCTCTTCTTTAGTCAGACTATTTTTATGTGAGAAAAATTTCAGTTTAACTTCATTCTTTTAACCACAAAAGTCAATTTTCCATTTATACCATCATCATTTTACTAGGTGTAAAAACAATTTGTCATCTTTAGTAAAGACTAAAAAAGAATTATGGCTTTCTTGTAACTTCAAAAACGTCTTTGAATGTCCAAGCTTAAACTAATCTCATAGATACTATGTCTTGCTATAGATGAAGAAGCAAATTCTCTGGGAGGAATTCAAATCTGAAATCCATACACTCTGTACACTGTGAAAGCTGTTAAATGATTTTCCAATGTTAAGGTCATAAATCCAATATCTGACTGTGGCTGCCAGATATAAATCAGCTAACACACACTACCACATCTACACTAGCATATCTTTCTGTAATGTATGTTTCATATGGTGATTGGAAACAATGGTCATTGAAAGAGTCAGTATATTATAATTTCTTCTGTAAGTCTATCTAATATGAAACTCAGAAATGTTGATACTAAATCCAAAAGAAATTCTTTATGCTATTTTGCAGATACTTTAAAAATGCACATGAGTGATGCCAAAGACATAGGTATATGTAGAAATACACACAGTAGAAATATGCAAATTTCAAGGGAAATTCTTTCTTTTAGCCCACATTCAGACCTGTCTCCAAAAGTTGGTTGTTGGTTTATAATAAATATGGACTGTGAAATTGGGCATTCCTGCATACTCAGACATTCTTATCTCTACTGATAGGTATTACGTGTGTGTGTGTGTGTGTGTGTGTGTGTGTGCACGTGCGTGTGCACGCACTCACACGCACTCACACACACCTCCTCTTCAAAAAATGTTGGCAAACTATGCATACTTGTTTGCCTCAATTTCAGATTCTGGAATATGTATGCCTAACACATATGTATATATACACAAACACACACACACAAATACACTACTTTCTTTGTAGAATCTTTCTACAGAGTCTTTATTGGAACAAAGTCATTTGAGTTTAAGGACTGTTATCAGATAAGGATTTGAGACAACTTTATTGCAGAGTGTATCATGAACTCCTTCTAGTCACTTCCAAGATTAAGGATTTTTTGAGACAATATCTCACTGGGTAGCTCTGGCTTGCCTGGAATTCACTATGTAGACAAAGCTGGGCTCAAATTCAGAGATGCTGTCTCTACCTCCTTTTGAGATTAAAGGGTGTGGTGGTTTGAATGGGTATGGCCCCCACAGATTCATGTGTTTGAATGTGTGGTCATAGGGATTAGAACTATTAGGTATGGTCTTGCAGGAAGAAGTATGTCACTGTGGAGACAGGCTTTATGATTTCCTATGCTCAAGCTTCACCCAGTGTGGCTCAAATATGCTTTTGCTGTGTATAGATCAAGATGTAGAACTCTCCACTCTTTCTTTAGCACCATTTCTGCCTGCACATTGCCATAAAGAAAATGAACTAAACCTCTAAAACTGCAAGCCAGCACCAATGAAATGTTTTTCTTTGTTGCTATGGTCATGGTATCTCTTCACAGCAATAGAGACCATAACTGAGACAAAGGGGTATGTCACTGTGTCAAACTTCATTTTATTTTTTTGATATTTTAAGAACATGTTTTTTAAAAAACTATTTAATAAAATGTTGTTGTTTTTCCCCCATACCCACCACTGTTCCCTTTCCTGCTACTTCTTCCAGTTTCCCCCAGCATCTCCCCTTCCTACCCTCCTATCCCCCCTGAACACATCCCAGAGAGGGCAATGAATCCCATTGATGAGTCAATTTAATTTTTTAATATAAGAAATCATTTAACTATGTGATTGCCTATAGTTTCAGAGGATGACTCCATGATTCATGATTATCACAGTGGAGAGCTGAATTTTTTTTTTTAATTATCTGATTTCATTCACGTGTTATCAGGAAAAGCAGTATCTACTTTTCTCATATGCTTTTTTCCTTCCTAATACTCAAAATTCCAGACTGAATTGATTTGAGAATATTATCAAGAAATAATACAATGTTATATACATAGCTCAAGAGCAGAAAGGATCATCTCAGAAAATGTCATTCCAAAAGTACTGTTGACATTTCTATATTGGAGATTTTTGGTTTTTTTGAGACAAGGTTTTTCTCTCAGTGTAGACATGACTGTCCTGAAATTTGCTTTGTAGACCAGGTTGACCTCAAACTCAGAGATTCTGCTGCCTCTGGAGTGCTAGGATTAAAGGCATGTGCGACTAGCCACCCAACAATGTTTGTGTTTGTTAATTATTAAAATGAATGCATTCTGCATTTGGATTGGGTTGTCTAGTTCCAGAAGTTTTATGAAAACTTCACTGTCACCCAGGACATGACAGTGTTCAGACGAAGCACAATAGACACTGCCTTTGAGTTAAGCCTTTGAACAGAAAGGCTTCCCAGAGTCAGGTACTCTAGGTAGAGTGGCTGTGTACCTGGAGGATATGTCACTGATAATTTACAACAAGTACTTTGAAAGGAGATTATTGAATCAGGAAGATAAATGTCAAAGTTAAGACACATGAGGAGACTTTGATGTTAGGGGTAGAGATGTTACTGATGTTTTTCTTGTTGAACCAGTTTCTACTTATGAATAATGCACAGACCATTTCTTGACAGGTGGGAAAAAATCACCACCGGGAAATAAAGTACATGGAGAGACTGGAAAGCAGAGCCTATTGGGATGTGTTAGATAGGGGTATGCTTTTCATAATCTACTACAGAGCAGAACAAAGCAAAGCTCTTGATAAATGTTGTTCACTTGGGGTAGTTAGGGGGAATAAGCTGAGCATCCACATAACTGCTATGGGTATAAACACTGAAACACAGTTCCATGCAAGGCAGAGCAGAAGTACATAAGTCACTAAGTAGCCCCTGCATGTGTCAGGTGTAATGTGTTCTTCTCTCCAGAGTCCACAACTCTAACTCACATGTGGTCGAAGTAGAACCTTTGGGAAGTGATTAGGTGCTAATGAGGTCTCTAGTGTGGAGCTCTTGTGATCATCCTGTTGCTCTATAACAGTGTGTGCTCATACCTTTTCAAATGAGGACACCGTATAGACAGGTGCCGTCTAGTTTACAAGCATAGGAGAGAGCCTTCACAAGAACACGACTGTGCTGGCCAGCTGACTTTGATTTTTCAGCCTCCAGAATCAGGAGAAACAAGCTTTTGTTATGCCTTGTCTTGGGGACTTTGTCTGCCCCAACTGCCAAGGATGAACCTAAGCAGCAGGTATTACTTAATCTGTATTATATTTGTGGGAAAGATCTTTTCCTTTGTCTCTGGTGAGTTGTCCTGTGACATAAAGTCCTGACTCACTGTGAAATGGAGACACTCGAGGTCAGAGTTTCTCATTCTGAGGATCATGACCCCCAAAGAAGTCACATGTCAGATATTCCCGCATATCAGATATTTACATTATGATTCATAACATTAGCAAAATTGCAGTTATGAAGAAGTAGCAAAATAATTTTGTAGCTAGGGAATACTACAGCATGAGGAATTATATAAAAGGTTTGCAGCATTAGGAAGAATGAGACCCTCTTCTCTAGATGAAAGGGTGGATGGGTTCAAAGGATTCATCAGCAAGGGTTTCCAGCACCTGCTCAGTACAGCCAACAGAATTCAGGTGAAACTGCAGGATCTGCAGTCATGTGGATTGAGACTTCAGGAACATAGTCTGAGTCTGCTTCCTGGCTTCCTAAGGGTGAATATTTCCATGAATTTGAACAGTTTAAGAAGCTACAGTGACGAGAGAAAAGTAATTTAAAAGGGAATGAAGCTGGAAAAGAATGGTAGGAGAAAGCAAGAGGAGTCAGAAGGCAGTGAAGGGTAAGATCAAGACAACTTGTCTGTTCCATGATGCTAGCTAGAATGCACCCGTGAATCAGGCTAGCCATCTGAGCCTTTGCTTCTGGAATTTTCTGCTCATTCTTTTTTTGACAGACACATACAGTGTATGAAGTGATTCAGGTAAAAATTGATCTCAGTTATTTCTACAATGTTTCTTCAAAGAGCTGATCCCATCCTCTGTAGATGCAGCTTGTTTTATTTTGGGTGATGTGTTATTCAGTTTTGTATTGCTGTATTAAATCATCTGATATCATCACCATAAATAAGGAGAAAGGTTTATCTTGCAGAATATCAGATCTCATTCCATGTTCTCTTGACCTCACTGCTTTGGGCCCATTGCAGCATCTTAGCAGAAGTATGTGGCAAAGGTGGCCTGGTTACCAGGAAGAAAATAAAGAGACAGAAGTGGGTAAGGGTAGAGTATGTCTACCAAAAGCAAGCTCAGATGACCTGACTTCCATCTATCTTTTAAAAAGTCTATCACCTCACAGCAGCAGGTTGGCTAGAAAATGTCAACACATTGGCCCTTGGAGTGCAGTAGGTTTTATCAGATAATTTAAACAATGGACAGTTATTGCTTATAGTTCTAGAAGTGAGGCAATTCAAGATGGAAGCAAGGATGATCCCATGTTGGTAGGACTCACTTGACCATGTCTTCAAACAGGTAAAGCAGAAGAGAAGGAATGGGGGTGGGAGAATGGGCGTAGGGGGAGCTGTAATTATATTTCTGTAGCTCTTCTTAGAGAGCACAAAACTATAAAAATACATGTGGGCTTGTGTCTTGTGACTGACTGATTTATCTCTTAGTGATCTGGTTTTTTTTTAATATTTATTTATTTTTATAAAATAAAGTCTTTTTATCCATGTATCCCCTTGTTCCAACTCCCTTCTCCCTCCCAACCCGTCCCTGTCTGCCTTCAGCATCCCTCCTCCCCATCCCCCAATTTCCTTCCCAGAAAAGGCAAGAGATCCCAAGGTGTATTAGCTCAGCATCCACTCCAGGAAAGTCCAATTTCCTCATCCTAATATCCAGACTGGGTTAGGTCTTCCTCTGGAGGGAATGGGCTCTGAGGTGCCAGTCCATGCACAGAAACACAGTCTGATCCCTCCCCTTGAGGTTCCATATACTACCCATGTCAGTGGACAGTTGCCTATCCTTGGAGGGCCTAGTTCCTTTTCCTGAAGGTTCCCTGGTGACTGTTCTTGATTCAGTGAGTTCCCCAGAGCTCCAGCCAGCCATCACTGGGAGAATTTTCCTCAGTGACCTGTTTTTCAAATAGTGAGTGAAGATTTCAACTTACAAATTAGAGTAGGACATAAACTTTCAGCCCATAATATAGTTTGTGACAATGTTATATATCTTTATTGTTGTGCTTACAAATGAGAAACTTACATTCCTTTGTAGGGATTAACCCATAAAATGCTTATACAACTACAGAATAATGCTGGAGGGAATTTGCAGCAGATATAATCCTAGGCATATGTGCTGCAGGTCATGGGGCACAACCTTCCTTGGCTTGAAAGGAAAATGTGAATGACATGGTCCTGCTATTCCAAACTTACCCAACCCCTCAGTCTCTCCCTTAAAGACTGGTTGGAAGATATAACATGAGTTCTAAAATTTCTTCCATTAAGAAAAACATACACAGAGGCAGAGAGATGCTCAGCTGTTAAGAGCTACTTCTGCTCTTCCAGAGGACCTCAGTTCCTAGCACCTACATCAAGCAGTTCACAACCACCCTAACCCCAGCTCAGGGTATCCAGTGCCCTTTTCTGGACTCTCAGTGCACATAACTGCCACACCTCACATATACCAACTTAAAATAACAAAAATAAGTATTTTTTAAATGTTTAAACAAATATTTTATAATGATGAGAAAATGCAATCTTCAATTGTTTCTTTGAAAACTTTTTTGGGGGAAGGCAAGGGAAAAACAATACAACTAAAAACTATGGAGTGGGAATAATAGGTGTAAAAATCTTTAACAAAATAGAGGGAGAAATGCCACAGAATGCTTTCATAGTGTAGCTTTTTCCATTACAATAGAATTTTCTCTGGTATGGTATTTTAATCAAAATTACACTGGGGGACTGAAATGAAACTACTAGACTGTGGGCCGATTACTTATCTAACCAAAGGACCTCCACAGATTCTAAGCAATTTTGTTTCATTTCATATCTTGCTGTGTCATGTCGAGTATCAGAGATGCAATTGAAAATGAAATTATCTGTAACCATGTCACTTTAATCGTGTTTATTTAAAATGCAAAAGCTCTTCCATGCTACCTTATTAATTCTGAAAAAATACAATATAGTAATTTTAACTAAGGAGTGTGCAGAAAATTAAGTTTGTGAATGTATTAAAGACTCAACCAGCAAGTATTGAGGTTTGTGAGCATGCATGGATAGGAAACAGTTACCTAGGCACAGCTAGCTGTACATGTGGGAGAAAACACTTTGCAACAAGGATGTTCTGTGCTTTTTCCCTCCCTTTAAGACTGAAAATTCTGACTACATAGGCCAGCATAAGTACCATTGCCTTATGTACCTACAGAAAACAAAAGTATAATTATCCCTTTAATATGTAAGAACCCGACAGTTGGGCTCTCTGGAGTGCTTCTACCTTGCTGTATCATCTCACACTGGGATGCTGACAACATTTATTTTATCATACTGTTTTGATGACCATAATATTTACATTGAGCCACAAAGTGCAAAGACTGTGGAGTCACTGTTTTTGCGGGTGCAGGGGTGGTGGTGGAGGTTGGTTGTTTTAACCAGCATGGGTACCTCTTCCTCACCACTGTTTCTCTTTTGGGGAGAATGCTGAGTGCTGCTTCAGCCAGCCTGACTATGGGAAGAAGCTTATCTGGCTTCTTACCTCAGTGGGCTGCATTTTTCTCCAGTTTACAGATATGCTCAGTTGTGTGTGCATGTTTGTGTGTGTATCTGTGTGTGTGTGTGTGTGTGTAAATGTACCTCTAAATGTGTGTCTAGTGTATACACGTATGTCTGTAGCACTGTGACATCTGTGTGGCTCTGTGTGGTTTGATGCCTGTGTGTTTTGGGTTGCCAAACAAATGGACATATGTAGCCATGTATTTCTTTTAGAAATTTTAATCTAATTGATACATAGGGACACACACAATGATCATTTTAGTTATCTTTATCTATTCATATCTGCAGATCTTCCTTTCATTAAATGGCTTTATCAAGACACACACGCGCGCGCGCGCACACACACACACACACACACACACACACACACACACAGAGTTTCTTTGCACTGTATGTTGCAAATGTGAAAATTCTGAATTCTAGATGTTTAGCACAATGTCTGTGTGCTGACAGGCATATTGTTTCATTTCTGCCTGGAGAATGAATAAAGATAGGGAATCCCCAGAGGCCTGGCACCCCAGCATGGAGGCACCTGATGTATTTGATGGCATCACACAGCTACTTGGCCTTGAGCAGGCTGACACTTGCTGCTCCTGCCTAAGCATCTTATTTTAAGTCTTCTGTGATTCAATATTCTCTGCTTGCTTCTTTGTAACTTACAAAATGCAGCATGCCTCTGGATGAGAGAGTCTTGGCCATGCCAGCTGTGGAGGAACAATAGCCTGTTCTTGACTATGCTGTACAGTAAGCTTTATCTACAACTTCTGAAAAGCCATGGCCCGAAGACCTATGCAAGAAAAACAAAAAGGTACAGTGATACTTCTTAGTTTAAAGTTTAGCACAGAAGTAATTCCATTAGAATGGCATCATGTAGAATGAAAGGAAAATAATCCTGAAAGACAGAAGGAAGAGAGGAAGGAAAGAGGAAAAGAGGACAGGCCTCAACTTCATGACGGTATATACACCTTTCTCCATCACACTGCCCGAAATATGACATAATGGCTGACCCGCATACTCGGCTGTAGCTCGAAGTGGTCATGGCAGTATCATGTAAGCAGCAGCCCAACCTCCCTCGTTGACACAAGGTGGCACTACAAGAATACCCACATACCTTCTGTCTGCCACTTCTTCGGTTCTCTGAGCTGTTGGTATAGGAATTGTGTGGTAGACAACCAATTGAGGCAGGGTGTCATATGATCACTTGTTCTCTGAATTTTGATGGGTTGTGGTTTTCTGTGATGATCTCTTTCTGTTGCAAAGACAAGTTTCTTTGATGAGAGCTGCACTTCTGTGGGATCTAAGGATACATATTTAGAACATAGGTAGGAATAATACTGATTTAGTAAAGTAGCAGTAGTAAATTCACCTGCAAAATCTGTAATCTCACTAATGGCTGCTCAACAAGAGGACAGCAGTAATCCAGAGTGATGTCACATGCCTTCTATCTTCAGGCTCAGGAGGCAGAGGTAGATGGATCTCTGAGTTGGAGGGCATCCTAGTGTACAGAGTTAGTTCCAGGATAACCAAAGCTACACAAAGAAAGCTTGTATTAAAGAACCAAAAAGAAAAAGAGAGAAAAAATGAAATAAGTCATACTTAGTACCACAGTTTAGGGACTTCTTTACCATGAGTAGAACACTACAAAAGTAGGGAGCCCCTTCTTTCACACATAGGCTCCATGGCTTTAATCTTGGGTGGCCTCTTCCTTATAGAAGCTAACTACTACATTATCAGTTCTACTGAAGACACTCACGTGACTGAAATGGAGACAGGCCTGTCCATTACCTATGTAGGGTCTGTATTGTTCCAAAAGTAACTTTCCTGAGCTTAGGGTTAGGAGAACTTTACCATATCAAGTGATGTTGACATCTTTGATTGCAACCTAGTAAGCTATTTTGAGATAGAGGTACACAGTGAGGACATGCCTAAGTGCTTGATTCTAACTGAAAAATAAACGTTTGTTCTATGGAACAAAGTTTTGGAGTCATTTGACATTCAGCAGAAGGTAACTAAAGAAATAATTTTCCTCCATTCTCCGTGATAACTAAATTTATCTTAGAAATTTGAATATTAGGACAAGCCATCCATTTTAAACAGACCAAAGGGTTCTGGAGTATGTGTGTCATGGGACATGTGGGAAATGACTCACACCCAAGCCCTTTCAACAGAAAAGACAATTTATGAAAGGTTTTAGGGAACCTCTGTCCTGGCTTGGTCTTATGTATTGGTTTCCTAAACTGCAAAGCAGTCTTCCACACTCTACTTCTGGGCAAGAGCATTTTTTTATACAAGCATACAGAATGCCAATATTGGGTTCCATTTTAGATTATAAAATTCAAGGTCAAAACTTTGAACATAAATGGTCTATTTCTGGTTCTGAGATGCTGTGCAGTCACACGGTCAGGCAGGGGTGTTAGAAACAGTGTCAGATTTGCTACCCATGGAAGACTTTGAAAGGATTAATGAGGATAATGTTAAGACTCACTGCATGATTCAGAAGAAAAATGCAGCATGACAAATATTCTTGTGTTCAAAGGTAACCTATTTTCTTAAAATATTTTTGGGTTACCACTGGGATCTAAACCTTTTTTAGAAAGTATATTTTGATCTATTTTCTAACTCTAATGAGACTGGTGTCCAACTATGAAAAAAATAGATACAAAACTCTTTATCATGGTTGAACTCTCAAGGCCTGTTCAAGTTGTAGTTTGACTACAAATTGATTTCCTGATTGGGAGGGTCCATCCTCTTAATCAGTAAGGTAAATGTAATAATACCCTAGAACCATGACAGGGGTTGTTCTCACACATTGCATGGAAGCACCTAGTTCTCAAGCAGGTGATAGTGCCACTATATAACACTGTATACCAAGAAGTAGATCCAGGAATTGTGGATCCAGCAAGGGCTATTTAGCTGATGTTGTCTTCTCACCCAAAATGATTGTTTCTTCTGTTACACTTAATGAATGCACATAGTACAGTACTAGCTGTTGTCATATAAGCCAAGGAAGCTCATGAGGAGCATCACTAATCTGATGCCTGGTTGCTGAGGCACTTGTGACACTTCAGAAGTCCTAAGCATGATGGGAGTATTTTTCAACCTTGCCATGCACTTCTTGGCACTGTACTTTCCAAGGCTGGGGTCCCTCCTGTCACACAGGAGAGGAAGTAGATGCATTGTGATGCCTGTCATAACATCACCTACACTTTAGATATCCCTGAGTCTCTGGAAGCATAATGCAATGATGAATGTTACTTTGAGCAAGAGGTATTTGGAAACACACACAGGATATAATCAGGAGTAAAGATGTTGGCTATTTGATATTGAAAGCCATTCTTGTTGGAAAAAGGGAGTCAGAATTGAAGTATTGCTTTTTTACTGATTCTCCACAATATTAAAAATAAATAAAATCAGACAAACACATACACACACATACACATGAATGGATGAAATATCTTATTCATAGTCTCTTTGGGCTTTCTACAGTGTTGAGGAAGCTATGAGCATGTATAGAAGTTCATGAATGTGTGTGCAACTTGTTATAAATGTTATGCATAACTATTGTCATCCCAAAGTCCTCTGCATCTCCTTTGTACTTCATCGAAATCAAACAGCACCCAAGGAAGTTGAAGGAAGTCTTGTCCACTGACACTGCAATGTATCCAATGATGAATAGACTACTACACCATTAAGCCCTATCACATCTACCTCCTGTTCCTTTTGTTTTTTAGAATTGCCCTCGAGTGCTCAAACCTTGCTGGTGCCCATCAGTAATGATCCACTAGTTCCCTGATGAGATAGCCTTATGAGCATTTAAAACACACACAGAGACACAAAAGCACTCAGTCACACATGCATGAATGTGCATGCATACACACACACACACACACACACACACACACACACACACAGAGTGAGGATCAAGCTAAAGATAGAGGACAGAAAGAGAAAGAAGAAGCAAAGAAGGACGAAAAATACATACATGCATACATATATATATACATACATACATTCTCTTAGGAAGAGAAATACATATATATACAGATTCATGCTTAGTCTCAATGTCTCAAAGCTTCAAACCCCGGCATCTCATAAGTACTAATACTTTGATTGACAGCTATCTTAGACTCTTCTTAGTAACAGCTCAGCACTTGCCTCCTCCAAACAGTATGTCTTCATATATTAATTAAAACAATCTATCAAATCTTTTCCTTTGTCTAGATGTGCTTCTCACTGAGAAATGGAGTATAGATTAGTAATGCATTTGAAATTTGTCTAGTCATCTAATCATCATGCTCTTCAGAAATTCTTAGAGCCAATATGTGATACAAAACTTCCTAGACTGTAAAGAGGGAAAATGCTGGGCACTTCACTCATGAACTGTGTGAAATTTCTTCTATTTAAAGGAGGGGAGTTCCTGAGCCTCATTAATTTCTTTCCTGTCCTTGTATAATTAGGTAAAGTTTTATGTGAATAGTCATATTCAAAGCACATAAAAAATGAGTCAAGAGAAGCAGATTTCCAAAAGAAAAGAAAAAGGTCAAGATTCTCATAGAAACAGTAAAGAGCCTTGGCACTGTATAGTTGGCATGGGGACAGCCATCTAACCTTTTATCCTCAGAGGATTTCTTACCAATTGTTGGCATTTACTCTGAAGACATCTTTTTCTCCTAAAATTCTAAAAATGCCTTCCCTGCAAAAATCCCCTCCACTAGTCTTCAGTGGTTTCACAATTCAATGAATCAGGCAAGGATCTTCCCTACTGGGATAACTCAGATTAGCTCCTTGGGTCCTCAAGAAACTTACCTTGGCTAGCTCCCCAGTGAGGGGGAAGGCCAAGGACTCTCATTGTGTTAAGCAGGCTTTATTTCCCATTGCTGGATTTCTTTTTTGCATCTGCTTCCTTTGCTGTTAAGCTCAGATTTGCATGGAGGGTCTGAAGCACTTAGGAAGTATACTGACAATTCCAAATCATTACAGTTTTCCCCACTATTTTTTCCTGAGGTCAATATGCAGACAACTATAATAAGCTTTAAATAACGATCTCTTACATTGCTCTCAGGATAGTCTATACTTTGGAGTCAAGGCCATGTGGGAAAGCATACTGTTCCACAGGCTTGGGCGATGCAAAAGTGGAAGTCCTTACTAGCCATGATAAAACTTCTCTAGCAAACAATGACCCACCAGTGCTACTGGTTTCTGCTTCTGGAGCCAGAGGGCAGCTGTGTTAGTCATAGCATGGCATCTGCCTGCCCCCAACAGCCTTTCCCTTGATCTGCCCCCACCACGCAGAAACTGTACTTCCTTGCGTCAATACTTATTTTTATTGTGTTCCTTATTTATTCCACTTGTTGGAAATGTGTGCTGCATTTCTTCCTCTGTGACTTACAGCTATCATTTCAGTGGCTTTCAGACACTCAACATTACATTTTATCAGTTTATTTCTGTAAAATTTTCTCTTGTGAAATTCTGCATTAGCAGAGACTGTTGTGGCAATAAGTTCAAGACAACAGCTCATCAGTATATCTGATCCAACGTTTTGTGTAACTGTGAAACTTAAATGCCTTAAAAGTCAAAGAATAAATGATATGGCTTTAAAGAATCATATAAGTATGGAGTGATAAGCTAATTGACATCAAAGCAGCTGAAGTCCTTCAGCAGATGCCTGGGTAAGGAAAATATGATATAAATACACAGTGACTTTTTATTCAAGTGCAAAGAAAAATGAAATAATATTTGTGAAGGTGTTATAGAACTGAAAAGGATGATCAGAATGGGGACATAGGCTTGAGGAAGAGAGCAGAAGAAAAGGATCAGAAAAATAATGTATGAAAATCCCTTAATAAAACTCCCATCTTTATGTATTATTTTCAGAAAACAAGTGAATAAGTGCAATAGTGAATTACATTGTAGTTTCTGATTATTTTTAATTAGAATTGAAGTCCATATAACAAATAAAGACACCAGAATACAGTTTGGTTTGTAATATGATATCCACAAAATGTGGGAAGCTGAGTTTGGAACATCAGTACCAATGAAAAATGCAGACCTAGCACATGCCTGTAAGGGGAGTATTGGGCTCTGAGGACAGGAGAATCCCTGTGGTCAGCCAGTCTAACTCAATTAGCAAGATCTAAATTCAGTGAGAGTCCTTGTTTAGTAAAATAAATGGAGAACAAAAGAATACAACCCTTGCCTTCATATGTATAGGTAGATTTTTAAACACTGTGCTGATGTTTTTCTTCATATCATAATAGAAAACAGGCTTTTCCTCGGGTTCCAAATAACATAGTAGTCAGCTGCTGGCCCTATATGTTAAAATGTAATACTCCGGTATAAGCACTGGAAACTGTTGAGAAAATAGATGCTATGAGATCAGTTCCATTCAGCATTCAGTGTAGAAAAATTCTTGAAATTTGAGCAAAAGAAAGGGAGATATAAAATGGAAGTAACAAAGGAGGGAAAGAAAGGAAGATGAATGTGTAAGTTGCAAGGAAAAGCATGACAAATTGAGTATACAGGTCACAGCACTCAGCTGCTGCATCTCCTGTACCTTTCTTCATTTGATAAAATGCAATTGTCTGTCAGGATCAACTGTGATGCATTCTTCTTCCAGACAGATCTCTGCCTGCACTCAAAAGGCCCAATTATAGTAAATACGCTATTATTTGTATTCTGAACACATCTGTGTTGCTGATATAATATGAAGCTTTACAACTAATTAGAAAATACTACATTTAAAGATATAGATTTTGGGAGAATGGCCATTTTTACTATGTTGATCCTACCAATCCAGGAACATGGGAGAGCTTTCCATTTTCTGATATCCTCTTCAATTTCTTTCTTCAATGATTTAAAATTTTTGTCAAATAGGTCTGTTACTTCTTTGGTTATAGTTACTCCAAGGTATTTAATACTATTTGCAGCTAATATGAAGGGTAATGTGTCC
>PVIH01015378.1:7190-49990 GCA_004025045.1 Sigmodon hispidus | reverse complement strand
GCTAAGATAAAAGGCACAGATGACAGCCTATGCTGGAGAGGATGCGGAGCAAGGGGAACACTCCTCCATTGTTGGTGGGATTGTAAGCTTGTTCAGCCACTTTGGAATACAATATGGAGGTTTCTCAGAAAATTGAGAATCAATCTCCCCAAGGACTCAGCAATACCACTTCTGGGTGTATACCCTAAAGAGGCACATTTACACTCCAAAGGTATTAGCTCAACTATGTTCATAGCAGCATTGTTTGTAATAGCAAGAACCTGGAAACAACCTAGATGTCCCTCAACTGAAGAATGGATTAACAAACTGTGGTACATCTACACAATGGAATACTACTCAGCAGTAAGAAAAAATGATATCCTAAAATTCACAGGCAAATGGATCGATTTAGAGAATATCCTCCTGAGCGAAGTATCACAAACTCAGAGAGATAAGCAGGGGATGTACTCACTCACTAGTGGTCTCTAAACAAACAAACAAGAAAAAAAGCCAAACATGCCCAAGCAGCAAACCACAACCACTGAACAGCTTGGGAATCAGAAACACCCTGGACTGACCCTTCAAACCCCAGTCCATCTATAGGAACACCTGACTCACTCTTGAGGGAGGGGGGACAAAACTGGATTTGGCCGGGAGTGAGGACTGATCCAAGCATTATTGGGCCAGTGTGACCATAGGACTGTCTGCTCCCTGTCCAGGGAGGGGATGGGGAGTTGCAGAGAAGAAAAATGATCAGATGTGGTGGGAGTGGGAAGAGACCTTTAATAAGGATATATAGGGATGGAAAAAAAAATTCAGAGGGAAAGCTGAACACAAAGAAAATATATGTGTAGCAGTCTTATTTGCATTTCCACCCTTGGTAAGCCATGCTTATGATTATTATCCTCTGTATAGTTATTGTTAACTCTTCCACATTTTTAAATTCTTTTTTACTGTTTTTTTGATAAATACAAAATAAAGAAGGAAAAAAATATACTTTAATACTATTAAAATAAGCATTTAAATTTTCTTCTGCTTTTGAAAATAAAAAAAAAAAAAGAAGGGCTAGTACCAGAAGGACATACAGTTTGAAACACTCAATGAATGTAGAGAAAGGAGAAGTCTTGACACATTTCGTATGAATTTGATTAATGTAGCCATTACTGGAAACAATGTGGAGGTTCCTTAAAAACAACAAACAACAACAACAAAACCCCAAAACTAGAAATGAAATTGTCATACTATTCAGTAATCCCATTTGATATTTATTTAATGGAAATGAAATCAGCATACTCCAGAGATGCCTGTTTTCCAGTGCTCACTGCAGCATGTTACAGTAGTCAAAATCTGAAACCAACTGATGGATGAATGATTAAAGAAAATGTCACACACACACACACACACACACACACACACACGTGATGTTATCAGACACAAGAATATCAGACACAAGAATAATGAAATGCTGTCATTTGTGGCAAAATGGATTGAACTTGAGGACATTGTGCTTAGTGAAATACACCAGACACAGAAGAACATTGTTCTTATTCATTTGTGGAAGCTCAAAAGCTTCAGTTCATAGAATGTGAAAAAGGGGAGACAAAGAGGAGAAGGAAAGGGAAGGAAACAGTGGTCCCTAAAGTGGGGGAATTGGAGGAGGGTGGAGACAGGTTGCTTAGATAATGAGAACCCAAAGATGGTTGGGTAGGAGCAATTCGTCTATAGTATACTTGGGTGACTGTAGATCACCACATTTTACCATATATTTAAAAAACACTGAAACATGTAGAATTGGGTGTCACAGGTCTTAGAAATGCTAGATGCAGCATTAACTACCATTTACTAGTGCATAGATATGCTGGTTTTTTGTTGTTGTTTATGAATTTTATAATCTGTAATAATAACCATTGTAAATCCACTTATTAGGCTTAGAAGATTTTTTTTTATATATTTGGCTTAACTTCGTATGTTACTTGTTCTTATTTCCTGTTCCTAGCTTCGCATGTTACTTATTCTTTATTTCCCATTCCTAACTTCAGATGTTACTTGTTTTTATTTCCTGTTCTACCTATGTTATGATCTCCACAGTGAGAAGTCTGTTTTGACAGAAACTTTCATGGTTAAAGATGATTTGTAGGTTTTCTAGTTCTTGAGTGCGTGTAGATGTCTGCTGTTTGGACATTGCTTGGTTCTTCTATTCCAACTTTCCTAGAGTCTACATTTCTGGTGTTTAGGGAAGTCATTCATGACATCTAACCTCCCACACTGTCAGGAGTAGAGCTGTGTTCATGCTTTCTCTCCTTTCTTTGCATAAATATTAATATTAGCTTGCTGGCTTAAGAAAAGGGTTTCTTTCATCGGGATAATATCAGATTTACAGATCAACCAAAGAACTTACACGCATCCTTTCTTGGGTTGATTACAATATGATTTATAATGTCAGAAGAGATATGGGAACTTTTCATATACTTTTTGCTCTTAGGGCCTCATTCATCATAGTTAGACTCTTTTACTTTTTAGTTTGATTCAAGGTCTCACTAAGCTGCCCAGCCAAACTTTAAACTCACTCTGTAGCTCAGACAATCCGTTTATGTCAGCTTCTTGAATAGTTGGGATTACAGGCCAGTGCTGAAAACAGCATAGGTTTGCCAATTCCTAATTATTTTACTAGTTTAAACATGTTTTAATTTATCTTTTTGATAATTTCATATACTTTGATCATATTCCCCCCTCCAACTTCTTTCCGAACATTCCCACTTCCCTACCCACTCAACTTCATATTTTTTCTCCCTCTTAAAATGAAAAAAAAAATCTAAAACCAAAACACGCACAAAAAAATGGAGTCAGATTTGCATTGGCAAACCACTCATGAGCATTGGGCCTGTATTGAAGAAAACTGATTTTTCCTCTGCCAGCAGCTATCAGTTTATTGGCTAATGGTGGGACTTTGTGCTTACTTTTCTTCCTCCATGCTGAGATTTTGTCTGGCTTGAGCTTGTGCGTGCCATTAAAATTTTTGTGAGTTAATTTTTGCATTTGATCTATTGTGTCTGGAAAATTCTGTGTTGTTAAATTATCCTTTTCTTCCCCTCTGCTTGGGTCCCTGAGTCTTGAGAGGAGAGAAGTGATTTAGAAACACCATTTAATACTGAGCACTCCAAAGTTCTTGCTTTCTGCACCTGGGCCATTTGTGGGTCTCTGTGTTAATTACCATCTTACTGAAAGAAGACGCTTCTCTGATGAAGGTTGAGTCCTACACTAAGTTTAGCAATATGTCATTAGGGATCATTTTATTGCTTTGTTTGTTTATCAGAATAAGAGTAATGGGTTTCTTTCTAGGGCCATGATCTCTCTAGACTCAGGTCCTTAGCCTCATCAACAATGTCAAGTATGGGTTATGTTTCATGGAGTAGACCTTGAATCCAATTTTTAAAAAGTATTGGTTAATCCCATTATTGTATCAGTGGTATGTCTTGCAGGCTGGTTGTTATTGTTATTATACTTCACAGGGCTTATAACTGGGTGAAATTGACAATTATTTCCAGCACTATATACTAGCCATTAGAGTTGAAACTTCTAGTTAGTACCAGCTTATTTTTTTGATATTTTATGCCATAGTTATGTGGTGTCTTCAACAATAGTTGTGTGGGGGTAACCAGTGGCATTGGTGATAGCTTGTAAATGTTTGAGGGGTGGTGGTCTATGGATCTTTTTGACCAACTACTTAAAAAGATGTAACCATTTCCTAGTAATGGGGGTCATATTTTCTAGCACATGACATTTAGTTGGAGTATTGTCTTTCTCATCATATGCTAACTCCATTTAAACTTACTTTATTTATTTTAGGAAGCTTCTACAATAGAAGGTTTCCATGGGGCTTTTAAAAAAAAGCCATACTCTTTCCTTTTCTGACCTCCCATTTACCACCTCATTTAATCTTCCTGCTGTAATTTTCTCTGTATCTCTTCATAGCTATATTCTTTTTTCCTTCTTTGGCAGGACTCCCCTCCCCCAACTCCCAGGCCTTTACTAGTTCTAACCTCAGTACTTTTACTGAAACACACATATCTAAAGCATAAATGCTAACATTCACATATAAGGAAAACATGCAACATTTGTCTGGGTTCACAGATTATTATTTCTGGTGCTATTGAAAATTACATTTTTCTTAACAGCCAAATAATATTTTATTGTATAAATATACTACTTTTTCATTATTCATTCATGAGTTGCTATGTATCTTGGCTGTTTTCAGTTGCTAGATATTATGAAAAGAGTAGCAATAAGCATGGATGAGCAAGTATCTCTGTGGTACAATGTTGAATCCTTTGGATATGTGCTCAAGTGTGATATAGCTGGATTGGAAGCTTTTTTGAGGAACCTCCAAACTGATTTCTATAGTGGCTGTCTCAATTACTTTCCTATTATTGTGATAAAACACTACGATCAAGACAATTTATAAAAGAAGTGTTTAGTTTGGGGCTTACAGTTTCAGAGGCCAGAAGAATTTATGACCATCATGTCAAGAAGCATGGCAGCAGCCTGATGGCATGGTGCTGGATAGGTAACAGAGAGCTTACATCTTGAGACACAACCATAAGGCAGAGAGCTAACTAGAAATGGTGTGAATTTTTGAAACTTAAAAACCACCCTCATTGACACAGCTCCTTCAACAAAGCTGCACCTCCTAGTCCTTCTGAAACAGTTCTACCAGCTGGGAATCAAGTGTTCAGATACAAGAGCCTATGGGGACATTCTCATTCAAACTATCACAGTGTAGTTTGCAATTCTACCAACAATGAGTGCTTCTTTTTCCCACAGCCTCACCAGCATCTGCTGCTGTTTGGTTTAGCAATCTTGACCATTCTGACTGGGGATAGATGGAATCTTAAAGTAATGTGAATTTGCATTTCTGTGATGGCTTAGAATGTTGAACATTTTCCAGTTTTGTTTCATCTTTTGAGAACTTTCTGTGGAGTGCTATAATTAATTTTTAATCAGACTATATGTTTTTTTGAAGTTTAGTTTTTTTTAGTGTTGTATATACTGTATAGTAACCTTATCAGATATATAATTGATATTTTTTTCCCCATCCTGTAGGCTGTTCACTCAAATTGATGGCATGCATCTTTTGCTTATAAAACCTTTTTAGTTTTATGAAACCCCATTTATTATTTGTTAGTCTTAGTGCATGTTATGAAAGTCCATTCCTTTGCCATAGAGTTTAGAGATATTCTCTACTTTCTCTTCTGTCAGACTCAGGGTATCCAGTATTATGTTGAGGTCTTTGATCCATTTGGAATTGAGTTTTATGAAGGGAGTTAGATAAAAATCTATTTTTATTTTTCTAACATGCGGCTGTCCAGTTTTACCAGCACCAATTGTTGAAGATGCTATGTTTTTTCCAGTGTATATTTTTGGCTTCTTTTTTTTTTTTATTAATCAGATAACTATATGTGTCTGCATTTATGCTCGGGTCATCAGTTCTATTCTCATTATTGTGATTTTATTGCTATAGCTCTGTAGTACAGAATAAATTAAGGCATGGTGATACCTTCAACAGCTCTTTCATTGTTTCATTTTTTTGTCTTCTTGTTTTGTTTTGCTTTTTGTTTTTGTTTTTTTTGTTTTTTTGTATTTCCATATGAAGTTTAAGATTATGTTTTAAATTTTTGTCAAGAATTGTTTTGGAAGTTTGAAGATAGTTACATTGAATCTGAAGTTTTTGGTGTGATCAACAGCTTCACAATATCATTTCTACCAATCCATGAGCATGAGACGTTGTTGTTCTGTTTTCTGATGATTTCTGTGTATTAATTTTGTATTCTGCTGCTTTTCTGAAAGTGTATGAGCTAAGGAATTTCCTGGAGGACTTTTCTTTTAGGGTCACTTATATGTATAATCATGTCTCCTGCAAATAAAGATACTTTGGTTTCTCCCTTTCCTGTTTGTATCCCTTTGGTCTCTTTCTGTTGTCTTCTTGCTCCAGTTAAGACTTGGAGCACTATATCCAGCAGGTATGGAGAGTGAGCGTTCTTGTCTTGTTCATGATTTTAGTGAAAATACTTTGAGTTTCTCTTCATGTAGAATGATATTGGCTGTAGGCTTGCTGTAAATTACCTTTATTATGTTGATGCATGTGTCCTTGTATGTCTAGCCTCTCCAGGACTTCTTTTATCCTGAAGGGATGTTGATTTTGTCAAGGGCCTTTTCTGCATCTAATGAGATTATCCTGTGGTTTTTTTTTTTTCTTTTAGTCTGTTCATATGACGGATTACAATTACTAATTTATTAATTGAACAATCCTTGTATTTTGGAATGATCCTACTTGATCATGGTGGATGATCTTTTTATGTATTCTTGGATTCAGTTTGCAAGTATTTAATTGAGAATTACAATTATATTCAGAAAGGATTTTGGTCTATATTTTCTTGTTGTTGTTTGTTAATGTAGTTTTGGTATCTGGGTAATAATGATTTTATAAAATTATTTGGAAATGTTGCTTTCATTTCTATTGACATTAGTCATCTATTCTGGAATTTTTTTTTAAGTTGGGAAGTTTTTAATTATTGATTTTATTTTACTAAGGGTTATGGGTCTGTTTAAATTTTTTATTTCATCTTGATTTAACTTTGATTAGATTTGTATATGTATTAAACATCTATTCACTTATTTTAAGTTTTTCAGTTTAGTAGATACAGATTTTTAAATTATGTTCTTATGGTTTTCTGAATTTCTTCAGTGTTATAATCTCTCCCTTTTCATCTCCAATTTTATTAATTTAGATTCTCTCTTTAAATTTGGCTAAAGGTTTGTCAAGTTTGTTGATTTTTTTAAAGAATTAACTAGGTTTCATTGGTTCTTCACATTTGTTCCCCACTTATCTTGCATTAATTTCAGCCCTGAGTTTACTGTTTTCTGTCTACTTTTTTGGGGGTGTTTATTCTAGTTTTTCTAAAGCTTTCAAGTATATTATTAAATTACAAATATATTTCTATTTTATTTTATATAGACTTAGTACTATGAACTTTCTTCTTAGAACTGCTTTCATTGTTTTCCATAGATGTTGTGTTTTCATTTTCAGTCAGTTCTAAAAGCTTTTTTTTTATTTTTTTAAATTTTCACATTTACTCATTAAGCTGTTTAGTTTTGATTATTTTCTGTGCTTTCTGCTCTTTTTATTGTTGATATTCAGCTTTAATCTGTGGTGGTCAGATAGGATACAGGATGTTATTTAAATTTTCCTATATTTGCTGAGACTTGCTTTGTATCCTACAGTGAGTCTAATTTTTGGAAAAAGTTTAATAGGTTATTTAGAAGAAAGTGTATTTTTCAGTGTTTGGGTGAATTATTTTGTAGATGGTTGTTGCTTTTATTATATAACTCCAGAGTTTCTCTAGTTTTTGTCTAGATGTCCTATCTATTGGTAAAAGTGAAGTACTAAAGTTCCTATTACTGTTAGGGTTAATATGTGATTTTTGATGTAATTTTGTGTGTGTGTGTGTGTGTGTGTGTGTGTGTGTGTGTGTGTGAGTTTGAGTGCCCTTGTTTTGCTGTACAAATATTTAAAATTGTAATGTCCTCTTGGTGAGTTTTTCCTGTAATTAGTATATAATGTCTTTCCCTTTCTCCTGTGATTAATTTTGGATTGAAGTTATTGTGTTAGATACTGAAGTAGCTATGCCCATTTGCTTCAGTTTGGTTCTGTTTGCTTGAAGTATCCTTTTTTTCATCTTTTTTATTCTAAGGAGGTATCTGTTTTTGATGCTGAGGTGTGCTTCTTGGGAGACAGCAGAAAGATGGATCCTCTTTCCTAATCCAGTCTGTTAGTCTGTGTATTTTTGGGAACTAAGACTGTTAATATTCAGAGTGAACAGTGTTCATTAGCTGCTATCAGTTTGGTATATTCTTTAAGACTCTTTGGTTAACTGTTCTAGGATTTCTTATTTATTGCATCTTCTTCAACATAGGGAATTATTTCCTGAAACATTTTTCTTTCTCCTTCAATTATGACTCATACTTTTGCTGGGTATAGTGTTCCAGGCTGGCTCCTGAGTCTCTCAGAGCTTATAGAAAATCAGTCCAGGCCCTTCTGGCTCTCAAAGTATCCATTGAAAAGTCATGTGCTAATTTTTATAAGGAACTTGGTATGTTTCTCTTGAAGCTTTTTAATATTCTTTATTTTGTACATTTAATACTTGATTATTATGTGTTGAAGGGAGTTATTTTCTTGTCTGTTCTCTATACTTTGCATCTTGATAGTTTTTTCTTTTTTAAAACTTGGGAGATTTTCTGGTATGATTTCATAAAAATATTTTCTGTGCCTGTAGCTGGTGTTTCTCCTCCCCCTACCTATATTGTTTATAGAAATATTTAGTCCTTTCTAAGTATCTCATATTTCTTGGATGTTTTGTTCCTGAGTTTTTTTATTTAACATTTTTGACCACCTGATCTATTTCTTCTACTTTTTCTTCAAGACCTGACATTCTGTTTTTCACTTCATTCAGTCTCTTGGTAAGACTTTCCTCATAAGGTTTTACTTTTTGAGTTCTTCATTTAGAATTTTATATCAGTTTGAGTTTTCTTTAGCAATTTTATTTCTTTGTTCAATTCTATTTTCAATATTTTCATATTGTAAATTGTTTTCATTATTTTATTCTACTTGGTTTTCATGCTCTTCATTAAGGCATCAGTTCATATGCTTTTAAAGGTCCTTAAATACTCCAAGTTATTATTTTGGAATATTTGTTTTGTGCTTTTGCTGTTGTCCTAGTCTTTCAGGTTGTAGACCAGTTGGATGATGCCTGGTTTTCAGTCTTGGAGCCACTCTTGAGGTTCAGGGTTTAGACTCTTGGTATTTTGCATGGCAAGTAGAATGGTTGGTAGGTGAGCAACAGGCAGAGAGGGGTCTGGCTTCAGGTGTCTTTAACTGGAGTTCTAGGCTGGACTCCATGACATTCCAGGGACCTGTAGTGGGGAAGGTAGCTGTGAGTAGGAGTGACTCCAGGAGGTCATTCTAGCACTCTCTAAGCTGAAGTTCTTGTTCTGGTTCTGATTCCTAGCCTTCCCTGATGGTACAATGTGTGGCATTGCTACTCATACTTACTTGTTTGTTGAGACAGAGTCTCATATAGCCCAAGTCGAACTTCATCTTTAAATGTAGCTAAAGATGGCTTTAACTCCTGGATCCTCCCTCAACACACACACACACACACACACACACACACAGAGAGAGAGAGAGAGAGAGAGAGAGAGAGAGAGACAGACAGACAGACAGACAGACAGACAGACATTACCATCACCTCACTGGGTTTTTTTCAAGTCATTATTTTATAAACTTTTATATATAGTTATCCTTCCACTCCAAGGAGATAAAGTTTTACATCTTCACACTTAGCTCTTTACTTCCTTGAGGTTATGGATTCTTTAGCTGTAAGTCTTTAGGCATTATACTCACTTTCATGAAAATCCTGAAGTGTGTAATATGGGCTGTAGTTTTTCTATTCTTATCTCTCTGTCTAGCCCTACTCTGCTCATCTTGGATTTATAGAATTCTTTAAAATAATTGTTTTTAGTTAACTGATGTTTTTGTTTTGTTTTGTTTTGGTTTATACCTTGAAAATATATATTTTTGTCATTTTGTGAGATTGAGGTGAAAAGTAAGTTAAGGCATTCATCTTCTCAAAACAGTCTATAAATAATAACTTAAAAGGAAAACACCAAAGTCAGTTTTCACACTTGATTTTCACACTAGTATTTTCATCCTCTGAGAACTCAGTCCTTCCCAATTCTGAGTCTGCTTTTTATTCATAAACACCTTCAGTCCTCTGCCCTAGATCCCAAATGGCTTTGATACTTTGGGTTTCTGGTCTGTAGTTGCATCTTGTTTGACCTGTATGAAGTCAAATTCAAAGAACTCTACTACTTTTTTTTTTGCCTCTGGGTTTTAAGTAGCACACTGGAGTCACATCAGGCTCAGGGTTATCAAGAACTCCTATTAAAAGGCATCACACTTAATGTGGGATCAAACTGAAGACTTCCTGCTACTTCCTCTAAAAAGCTAATCTTGGTTTCCAGCTTTTGATCTTAAAGTGTATGTATTGAGTAGTGGGATTGAAGTCAGCCCACCGTTCTCACCCACTCACTAGCACAACAGAGAGATTCTGAAATGGGAGCTTTCTCAACAACTGTTAGAGGACAGTCTCCAGCCAGCCTTAATTCATGGGACAGAAAGGAAAGAGATGTCCTACCTTTATTTTTCAAGTTTACTTTTTAAACATGAGAAGAAAATAAGCTTGTTTCTAAAGCAAAGATCTTTCCTGGTCATATATATTCTCTGTGACTTTTACAAACTAAGTATAAAAATTCAAAAATCTTAAACAGGTAATTATTTCTTTTGAGGCATTTTGCTTCTACCAAGCTCATTGTACAGCCTCACCTCTGGCGTGGATATCTGATAGGAACATTTTTATCAGTTTAACACCTTTCCCACATATCAATTATGTTTTTTTAAAAAATAGACAAACCATGAAAATAAATTAGTTTTAAAAACTTCTACAGGAAATACATACACCATGGAAAATAGTAAAGATAACAGTTGAAATTCAGTAGCCCTGTGAGTTAAGAATCTTTTCTCTACAACACATTTGTGTCAGTTACTGCTTAACTTAACGCTGGGTTTTCCTTTTTGCTTTCAGGAAAACCTTTAACTTACGCCCTGGGTGTTACCTGTCCACAGTTTCCGGTGGCTCACCGCTTCTGCCTGCTCCAGCCTTGCTCCGGCAGCTTCCAGGCTTCTGGGCTTCAGAGCTTGTTGTGAAAGCTTGCTGCTTTGGCCTGCTACCCCTGCTTCAGGTGTCAAAAGCTTTTAATTAGCTTGCTTCCTCTAATTACCTGATTCCTTATGTGTCCATATAGTCTAGTTCGAGGGCCTAAAAGAGGAGAATGCCTATAGGCATTCATTGTTGTGTTTTTTTTTAAGACTCTTCCTCAGCCCCTCCTGAAACTCCTGGAGAAGAAACTAAATTTAGTGCATGATTTGCCTTTGATAGTGCTGGTCTGTCGCCCCAAGGACCCACAGATGTGGGCATGTCATTTTCTGAAATCTGTGTCTGTTTAATTGGTTGATACCCAGGATGTACCAGTCTTAAATATTTTGACTATTGCTGCTCTATGTATCTATCAAGAGCACACTTCTGGCTATTTATATTTAGTAAATGGTTTGTGCTAATTTTAGATTTTATATTGCTCCTTAACATTTTTCATTATTTATTTATTTTTAGGCAGTGTTGAGAGTTGAACCCAGGGTTTTATGTATGTGAGGCCAGGTCTACCACAGAGTCACCCCGAACCCTAAAATTTATTTAATAATATAATTGATCATTCACAGAATAGTTTTTAGTTTTCCTGTGTTTGAGACAGTGTCTTTCTCTGTAGTGCATGCTGGGACACTGGCCTGGAAGGTACTGTATAGCCCAGCATCTCCTCCAATTTGTTGTTGAGATACAGTCTTGGTGTGTAGTTCAAGCTGTGTTGGAACTCTCTATGTAGACCAGGCTAGTCTTGAACTTGAAGCTATCCTCTTGCCCCTGCTTCCCAAGTGCTAAGGTTATATATAGTATGCTCTACCATGACAGATTAGTTTACTAATTTTTTTAAGTGGAGATGATAGAATACCCTTTATATTTATGTAAGGATTAAATGAGTAGCATGTATAGTGTGCTTAGCATATGTACTACATGTACAGTACATTTCTTCGCAGAAATAAGTGTTTTTAGTTTTATTAATAAAAATAATGGTTGGTGAAACTTGAAAAAGAAACTTAAAAATATGTAAAACAATAAATGATCAATATTAATACAACAATAATGTCCTTTGAATGCCCTGGTAGGGGAGCAATGCAAGCTAGATTAAGGCTCCATAAATGATACAAAAGATAGATTATCATCAGCCTTATTTCTAGATTTCATCATTCATGTAGTAGTGCACTTGCATATGAGAACATTGATTCCTTATAATGTTCCATATATATTTACCTATGTGAGTTGTGAAACATTGATCTCTCTAGAATGCATTGACTGAGTAACTGTTGACTCTCAGACTAGCCATTTTAGTGAAAAGAAGAGATAGAAATTCCTACTCCCAATGAGCTTGTGGGGCTTGTACATAGTGAGACTATGTAGAGGGTGTGTGTGTGTGTGTGTGTGTGTGTGTGTGTGTGTGTGTGTGTGTGTGTGTGTGTGTGTGTAATGTTAAATTATGAGAATTAAGGAGAAAAGAAAGCAAAGAAATGTAATAGAAAGTCTCAAAGGACATAGTGACATTTCAGTGAGGAAGTGAGAGGCTCAGTGGCCCTGGGGAGTGGTCCCTGTGTTCTCTAGGTCTGTGGGAAAAGTGTAAAGTCCTAAGATGGGATTGTGCAAGGTGACCATTATAGCTGAGCAACAGTGAGTTAAACAGGGAGGAGCAGAGGCCAGGGAGGTTAGCGGTTCTTACGGTTTATGGCAAGGACTTTGGCTTTTCTTTTTAACTTTAAAGGTGATAGAAAATCACTAGAAGTTTGGAGCAAAAGAAGGATGTCATCTAAACTACATTTAAGCATATTGGTTTTTTTTACAGTTGAGAATAAACTGTGAATGAGGACAGGTAGAAAGGTCAGATAAGGTATGATGACAAAGTATTTTGGGGCAGAAAAAAAGATTTGGTTAATTTTGACTATATCAGAGGTAGGCTAGATTTCTGAATGCTATACAAAACAAAAAGAACTGCTTGGATATTGAAATTGTATGTAATACAGTGTTGTCAGTCTTAGAGGCTATAGCTAGCAATACACAATGATGCATAGGTTGTGTTCAACAGCCAATTAGTATATTTGTTACATGTTGATTATTTCTGTACTATGTATAGGTTTTCTAACCCCAAAGAGTGTTTATTAGAAATTATTAAAAACATCACTGATGTTTTGGAAATGTATCTTTTTAAAATTTTTAGTCAACAATATACTTTTTTAATTTTTGTGGGGGGACAATGTAACCCAGAGCATTGTACATGCTATGTAAGCACCATACTACTGAACTACACATTCTACTCAAAGGAAGAATGTTGTAACATGCTGTCTTAGTTAGGATTTCTATTACTGTGAAGAGACACCATGACTACTACAACTCCTATAAAGGAAAACATTCAATTGGGTGGCTTACAGTTTCTGAGGTTCATCATGGTGGGACACTGCAGCATGCATGCAGACATGGTGCTGGAGAGGTAGCTGAGAGTTCTCTATCTTGTAGACTAGCAGGAAGTGAATTGTGACACTGGGTGTGGCTTGAGCATATATGAGCCCTCAGAGTCTACCCCCACAGTGACACATTCCCTTTAATACCTCCTCCTCCTCTTCCTCTTTTGGGGGCTTTTTTTTTTCTTCAAACTTCACACATGCCATCCTCTTATGTGCCGATTGACTTTGCTGCTTGAGCATCCAGGATCTGAAGTGGGAGTTCTGAGACAACTTTTTGTTATTTTCCTACTGTCATGGAAACACTTCGTAGTGTGAATGGAGAGAAACAGATCCATGATCACCTTGGGAGCTTCAGAATCTTTTTTCATCATCACATTAATTTGATAATTTAGGAATGTTTCATGAGTTGATAGTTATTTCTCTAAATAACACTTCATTTTGGAAAAATTTTTAGGCAGCTGATGAAACTTTTTTAAAGGTGTTGTTGAGAGTTTTCTTCTATGCAGTAGCATGGTATTTCTTATTACCATGCACATGTGTGGACTGAGTCTTTTCTTGGTCCTTACTGTACACACATTACTACACATATAGCTATTCATGTCATGACCAAGATGAGGGGTGTGTGTACCCCACAGAAGAGGTACAAAGGAAAATAAAAATCTTACCTCTCTGAGTAACTTTAGAAATAGTTCATCTTTTAGTATTTGGTGTCTGCTCTTTTATACATGGCATGGAAATTTGTGATTTATGTTTGTACATATATATGTAGAAAAATAATTATGATCTACAATGTTGTATAAATTTATGTTTACATCATATGATGAGCTTGAACTTTTCTGTATCAAACAGTATTTTTTTAAAAAAATATTTATTTTTATTTTATATGAATTGGTGTTTTTCCTGCATGTATAACTGTGTAAGGGGTTCAGATCTTGGAATTACAGACAGGTGTTAGCTGCCATGTGGATGCTGGGAATTGAACTCAAGTCCTATGGAAGAACAGTCAATGCTGTTGACTGTTAACTGCTGAGCCATCTCTCCAGCCCTCAAACAGTATTCTTAACATTTCTCCAGTCACATGAATAATTCCATTTTGGTTTATTATATTTTTCCATTTCCTTTTTAAGTATATATGTATCACGTTTTTGTTTGTTTGTTTTTTCCCATTCTTTGGTTGAGAAGTATTTAGGTTGTTTCCAGGTTCTGGCTATTACAAATAATGCTGCTGTTAACATAGTTGAGCAAGTGTCATGGTTGTATGATTGAGCATCTCTGGTGCATGAGCTGGCTTTTTGGAGCCCATTACCTATGGAGGGATACCTTGCACAGCTTTGGTGCAGTGAAGAGGGCCTTGGACCTTCCTCAACTGAATGTACCAGGCTTTGCTGACTCCCAAAGGGAGGCTTTATCTTTTTGGAGGAGGATCTGGGGTAGGTAGTGGGTAGGAGGAGAAGGCAGGCAGAGGGGGAGTGGGAGGAGGGATGAGAGGGGAATCTGTGGTTGGTATGTAAAATGAATAAAAAATTTTTTAAAGAAAAGGAACATTCAGGTTAGTTCTAATATTTTACTACTGAAAACCATACTGTGTTGGATATTCTGACTTACCTTTTATTTGTATGTAGATTTGTTTCAATTGAGGGAATTTCTGTATATATGTATATTACCGAAGATATAAACTTAAAGTTAGAAATTGAAGAGCTGTTTCTTTTTTGTGGTGAAGGGATTGTAAGACATACTGTCATGTAGTAGTGATTGAAGGATGAGTGGCGATTAGGTGATGGGGACAGTGGGAGCTTAAAATAGAGGTACAAATGCATGGTAACAGCTCACATCTATTGAACACTTAACTGGACTCCAGACTGTACTATACACTATATGCATATTAATTATTTTGATCTTTACTACATCTATATAAGGTAAGTACATTTATTAAACTCACCGTTAATGAGAAAACTGAAATATTTAAAAGCAACTCTTTAATGAAAAAAACCTGGAGTTACATAGTTAAATGATAAAACCACAATTTAAAACCAATAGTCTGGCTTCAGAGTCCATATTGCCACCACCTTCCTAACACTCCTATTAAGTGCTAGCTAAGTGTTAGAGTGTTTAGTGGGTGCTGTGTACTGTCATTGTTAACCTCTTCTATGGAGCTGCATATCCCACAAGATATTTTGAGTCCTGTATTCTGGGGATCTAGGAAGGTTTTTGTAGTGCACATTCTTACATATCACCTTTTCAAGGCTTGGAGCTATGCTGCACAGTGAATCTGTTTGTGCTTCTGAAGTGAGACTTTATTTTGTTTTTTTCATGACAGGGTCTCTCTGTGTAGCCCTGGCTGTCCTGGAACTCACTCTGTAGACCAGATTGGCCTGGAATTCAAAGAGATCTGCCTGTCTCTGCATCCTGAGTGCCAAGATAAAAGGTGCATGTCATCAATTCCTGGCTAAACATGTTTATTTTACTACAGAGATTAAAAAACAAAAACAGGGGGCTGGAGAGATGGCTCAGCGGTTAAGAGCACCCTCTGCTCTTCCAGAGGACCCGGGTTCGATTCCCAGCACCCACATGGCAGCTAACAACTGTCTGTAGTTCCAGTTCCAGGCAAACACCAAGGCAAATAAATAAAGTTTAAAAAAAAAAAAACAAAAAAAACAAAAACAACCAAAACCCAAACTAATAATCTGTTTACCACATACTGCTAAGTGAGTTATGAAATGTTTTGGCCTTTGGAATTGCTTTTGAAGGATTGTAGGCCTGTGTGAAATCTTAGTATAGTGCCCAGCCTTTGGACCCTGGGTACATATTGACCATACAGGCCTAGAGGACAACTGGGCAATTCAACCTACCGTGTTGAGGCAGGGTCTCTTGTTTCTGCTGCTGTACTGTGTACTTCAAACTACCTAGCCTGGAAGCTTCTGGGCAGTTCTTCATTCATACCTCCCACCTAGCCACATGAATCCTGAGATTACAGATGTGCTCCACTGTTTGGTTACAAGGGTTGGTTGAACTTAGTTTGTTCGTGTGGCTACATTTCTTTACTGAGCCATCTTCCTGGCACATCCTCCGCCATTTTGTTTAATGATGTAATTATTTATGACAGCTACTGAGAAACATTATGCACTAATTTTAATTATGTCATATTACTTTAATGACATTCTCATCTAGATACAAATTTATTAAGTTGCTAATATGCATATTTGCTGTTAAAACTTATTTAAAAATTAGAGCTTGAATTTAAACCTATTTCTTATCCTTGAACATTCTTTGAACTGTACAGATCTGTACACATGTTCTTTCCTGCATATTAGCTTCCAATTACTATGACAAAATTTCTGAAATAATTCACTTATAAAAAGGAAAATTTATCTTGGCTATGATTTTGGAGATTTCAGTGTGTAATCCATTAGCTCTCTGCTTTTGGACTTATGGTGAAGTAGCATGTTGTTTAGGGAGTGTGTGGCAAAATAAAGCCTTCCACCTGTTAGGAAGAAAGGGAGGGAGAAAATAATTAAGTCGGTTTAGAGTTCTACAGACCCCAACAACTTAAAGGTAGGGACCAAACTATTATTAAGCATTTACAACTTTTGATGTCATCCAAAGTGCTGTGCTGGGGACCAAACCTTTCCTGTCACACGGACCTTTGAGGGGCACCTAGTGTCCTAACTAAAGCAGATAGTAGTTGTTTTCTCCAGTGGTGCTCCAGTTACTGGAGATGTTGGTGAATATTTGCTTTCCTTCCTGTATTTTAGTTTCAACCCTGTAACTAACCCAGTAAACTGGAAGGGCCTTGAAGAGATTATTAAGTTCATTGGGAAATGTTAGAAACAGAAGTGAAATCAATTTGTTGACAGTGAGGGTAGTCTTATTTGAATATGGCAGTTTTTTTCATTTGTAACTGGATATATAAAACACAGAAGCATTTGCTGCTTTTTTATTGTTGGGAAGGATGTGTATAGTCCACAGTTTATAAAACTGCTAGTCATATTTACTCTTTGGCGGGAATTGGGGGAAGAAGGAACAGGATGAATTGGAATACATGCATAGTAGGTAAGAGAATGTGGACTAAAGAGCATCATCTTCAGTTCATTTAGTATTGCTTGATTCCAACAGAGCCTTTCTCCTTTGATAATCACATTCCCTGCAATATCGTGCTAGAATCTGGCATGCATTACCTTATAACACCTGCTGCTTTCATTTTGTGCATTGTGGTCAGTTTCTTAGTAGTAGAGGATGAGTTTAAATTCCGTGGGCAGAAAACTTTGAAAGGAAGATATAATGTATAATGCCCAGCAGATACTGTTCACAAATAAAATTACTTGTTTGACTTTTGTTCACTAATGTAAATTTTTAATTTGGCATTAAATTTAGGATCTTAGAATTGAGCGGCATTGAAATAATCGATAATTGGTATTTTTTTTACAGAGAAGAAAATGGAAAATAGATAAAGTATTTTTTTTACCATACTTTAAGTTATATTTTCTTTATCTTTTCTAGGTTGCTGTAGTTAAACTGAAAAATGCAGATAAAGTATTCGCTATGAAAATTCTGAACAAGTGGGAAATGCTGAAAAGAGCTGAGGTGAGTCTTTATACTTGGTAAAAATTGATGGTGCTACATTTTTAATCAGACTATTTTAAAACATGTTGGTAGTAAAAACTTTTGTATGTATATAGATGTTGGAGTACTTTTGTGAGCTTATGCATAGTCTAAATATGTAGCAAGGCAGACTCAAATTATTAGTGCTTTTAATTATTTCACCAAAATTAACTTTGTGTATTTGTAAAAAAGAAATTTCAAAATGAGAGAAGAAAGAATATGAGAATTAGCCATGTCACCCACAGAACGCAATCAGTGTAAAGGGGCCTCTGAAGGGTCTTAGTGGAAGCTTGATCCCTGGAACCTGTGGTGGAAAGTAAAAGCTGACAACAGAAAGTTGTCCTCTGACCTCCACAAGTGTGCACCATGGCACCCAAGCACCTGCATCCATGGGCACACACTTATGCACACACATACAATAAAAAGACAGAGGAACTACGAAGTGCTTTAACCAGAGATACTGCTGGTGCTGTCCTGAGGTCTTCAGTTCGTGTGAAGGGATGTTGAAGTGATCTTAGGATAATTTTTACATGAAAGGATTTTTGTAGATTGTGTGAACCACCTTCTAAATTAAATTTATTTTGGTGGAAATCCTGGGCTTGAGGTGGGGAATACATTTAAACTTTAGAAGCTAGTGCCTAAATAAATGTTTTAATTATTAACTTAGAGTATGTAACTGTGTGTATCTCTTCCCCCACCATCCACACACACACACACACACACACACACACACACACACACACACACACAGGGTTTCAGCATATGTAATAGCCCCGGCTGTCCTGGATCTCAATTTGTAGACCAGACTGTCCTTGAACTCCCTAAGATCCTGCCTTTGCCTCCCAAGTGCTGGGATTAAAGGCATGCACCACCACCACCACCACCACCCTGCTAACTGTGTGTATTTTAAGCACACTTGCCAAATACAGATATTATCAAATGGCTTTTTGTTAGTTATAGGAAAAGCATTTTTTTACTGACTACTTAAAAATTTCTGTGTCTCATTTTTTTTGTGGCCATCAAATATATGTTAAACTATGTACTTGAAAGTAAATTTTAAATATAGGAGGTAGAGACAGAAAGATTAAGAATCCCAGTTTATCCTTAGTTAGAAACAAGTTCAAAGCTAGCCTGGGCTACAAAGAGAACCTGTTACAAACACATAAAAACAGTGAATTTAGTGCCTTGCTATAAAAAAAAATGGAAATATTAAATTTTTCTAAATTTAAAATTCTATTTTTCAAAATGAAAATCTTACACTTTAAATATTTTTTTCTTTGAAAAATTTCTCTGCAGTAGTATTTGTGACAGAGAGAAGCCTTTATTTTTATTCCAAATAAATGAGAAACCAAATAAGTATACTTTGTATATATACATCAGTATACTTTATATTTTTGACTGATTTTCATCTGTTGCTGTGTGATTGTGTGTGCATGTTTGATGTGTATGTATGAGTATTGGCATATATCTGCCAGGATACATGTGTGTGGAGGTCAGAGGACAACTGTTAGATTATTTTATCTGCGCTCCCCTACTTCCATCTAGGGACTAGACTCAGTTCATTAGATGTGAATGGCAAGCATGTACTTCTGATCTGCTGTATAGGATTGCTAATTTGGTGAATGTATTTTATGAATGTTCTAAAGAGTCGTGTGACAGCTTTGCAGAATTATTTATATAAAACCTTATCTAACTTCTGTTTCAGTATAGGAATTCTTGCTGCTCACTATTCCAGTAGTCCATTAAGAATGAAATTTAAAGAACTTATTACTGAAATCAGAAAAATGTATAAGTGTATGAAAGTTAAATCACTCTGGCAAGCAAAATGCTTATTTGAAATTTGAAAATCAGCCAGGTGGTGGTAGCACATGCCTTTAATCCCAGCACTCAGGAGGCAGAGAGGCAGATCTCTGAGTTAGAAGCCTGCTTGGTCTATAGAGCGAGTTCCATGACAGCCAGGATTATATAGAGAAATCCTGTCTCCAACAAAACAAAATAAAACAAAAATTTCCAAATTGGTTGGGAAAACAAATAGCTAAATCTAAGTTAGCTCTGTGGTCCTAGTAACCCTGTGCATTTATGTTGTGAGGTGTGGTAACTCATATACATGTTATATTGTGAGGTCTTGGTTTCTTGAGACAGTGTCATGTTTTCTTAGCTAGCCAAGGATGACTTTAAATTCGTGGTCTGCTTGGTTCCTTCTTTTAAGCATTGTGATTACAGGCATATGCTACTATGCTTTGTTCATTGTGTTTCCAGAGACCCAAGTCATGGAGGGAATTAAAATATTTTCTTTAGATAAGCTTTATTTTCCTTCAGAAAATATGATTGAATGCCTAGAGCACCCTTACACTACCAGAGTATCTGTTTATTATGGTTTAATACTGATGAAGAATAGGCTTTCTTAACAGGGCCACTGTTGATACTTGGTCGTTTCTGGTGGCAGCTGTTCTCTGCATTATGTGGTGATGTATTCTTATTTCTCTTTACTAGACACCAGTAGTGTCTTCCATATTGGCATATGCAGGTGAGGACAAAGTATGCTAAGTAGAATGTCTGAAGTACACCTTATATCTAGACCTAATATCTGTGTTTTAAAAACAATAGCTTAATAGTTAAATATATATAATAAGTCATGTAATGCCTGAGAATATCTTTCTTAAGTATGCATACCAGTGGAACTGAGGGATGGTGGTGAGTATGTGAGACTGTAATAAAGTAAGATTGGGTGATAAAATAATTGTTGTAATTAAGTGACAATACTTTGAGAGAAGAAATTTAGACTCTCTACTTCTGTATATGTTTGAAATTGTATATCATAGTTTATTATATATATATATATTTATCTTTTAGAACATTTTTTTTGCTGAGCAGTTCAGGATAGATTAGAACTTACATTTGCTTTGACTAAAGTCTTCAGTGCTTTGTTTAGTTTGGAATTGTCAGTCAAGTGAAACAACAGTTACAAGATTCTATCTGAATTGTCTTTAAAATTTCAGGTCACTATCATTGTAAGATAAAACCATGAAAGTGATTTCCTTGGCTGTGTCAGCCTTCTAAAATATTAAGTGCAAACCATATTTTGAAGTCAGTTAAGTCATATAGCAGGACTTAGTATTAAGTAGGTAACATGATTCTGTTTTCTTCCTAAAGTGAACTAAAGCAAAATGTCATAGATTATAGTAAGTTGAGTGACAGTTTAAATCACTATTTCAGATGTTTTACATTTACTTATTTTAGTGTTTTCTCAGGTGCTGCTATTTAATTCTGGTTTTGGCAATTCTTTGTGTCCAAAATAAGTCTCGTATACATATATATATATATATATATATACATATATATATATACATATACACACACACATACATATGCACACACACATACACACACATGAGAAAACTAGGGCTGGTTGTATAATAGTTTGCTTCATGTATCATGACTAGTTAATCTTCCTTATGGAATACCAGTACCAACTTTAAGAGCTGAGGATATAGCTCACAAGAACAAAGACTGTCTAGCATGTACAAGATCTGAGTTCAGTTGTACTATAAACCATAACACAAAAGTCAAAAGTATCTGCTGTGTTCTTTTTTTTGTCTTTAAAAATTGCAAAGTAGATATGGCAAGATTAGACATTTGTATCATCTAGATAATAGGTCTGTGCTTAAGCTAAATAATCAATTTTTTGGATTGTTTTGGACTATAGCAATTCTAAAAATTATTAAATATTTTTGACTGTGATACACATTCTGAGCAATTGTTTGGATAGTGTTTTCTAGGTTTGTATAAAGTAGTCTTTAAAAATCTCTTTTCCCTTTCAGACAGCGTGCTTTCGTGAAGAGAGGGATGTGCTGGTGAACGGGGATAACAAGTGGATAACAACTCTGCACTATGCTTTCCAGGATGACAACAACTTAGTAAGAAATCATCTTGTAGTCTTAGTCTTTTGTCGGCAGACTTTGGCAATATTATTAAAGTGTTATTTAGATGTAGTTTTTTTTAAATAGAAAAAAATTACTGCATTTCACAGAGAGTAAGTTTTACACTTGGTATGAGAAGTTTTTATCTATAAAATTTGATGCTTTTTGTTTTTGTTTTTTTTTTTTTTTAAAAAAAACTTGAATGTGCTTATGCCTTTAAATAAGAAATTCCTAACTAAATTCAGACTGTTTTAATTTCCTTCAGTTAATGCTGTAGGAGACTGTTCAGGAGTTTTATTTTTGTTACTTACTAAGTATAATTTATTAGTAGTGTTTTGCTCCTTAAAATGTTACACCTTTTTTGGGTGACCATGTGCTATATTATGTTGAGCTACATTTGTATGACATCATATATCACTTCACAAAGGCTTGGGAGGAACATAAAGAAAACTCAAGATATCAGAATCTGTACCACCTAAGTATAAATAAGAAACAAACAAGAAAAAAAGCCAAGCATGCCCAAGGGGCAAACCACAACCACCGAACAGCTTGGGATCAGAAACACCCTGGACTGACCCTTCAGATCCCACTCCAACTATAGGAACACCTGACTCACTCTTGAGGGAGGGGGGACAAAACTGGATTTGGCCAGGAGTGGAGACTGATCCAAGCATTGTTGGGTCAGTGGGACCATAGGACTGTCTGCTCCCTGCCCAGGGAGGGGATGGGGAGTTGCAGAGAAGAAAAATGACCTGATGTGGTGGGAGGGGGAAGGGACCTTGAATAAGGATATACAGGGATGGAAAAAAAAAATTCAGAGGGAAAGCTGAACACAAAGAAAATATATGTGTAGCAATCTTATTTGCATTATCACCCTTGATAAGTCATGCTTATGATTTTTACCTTCTTTATAGTTATTGTTAACTTTTCAGCATTTTAAATTCTTTTTACTGTTTTTTTTGATAAATACAAAATAAATAAAGAAGAAAGAAAAAGAATGGATAGAGAAACTAGAAACAGGGAAAGAAAACTCAAAGGATAAATAAGGTTAAGTTTGCTCCAATTCGATATTTAACTGCTTGGCCTGCTAGTCATAGTTCTTCAGTTTTTGATTCACTTTATTTACAGATTTATTTTTTAGAAAAGTTTTCATGCCTTAAGATGCTGTCATACACCAGACTCGACAACTGGAATAGAAGAATGGGGGCAGTTTTTGCTTATTTGCTAAATACTTACTGGGTATATGTTGTCTGCTGGGCACTGTTTTTTGTATATGGAGACAATAGTGACTGAGAGATAAAGGTTCTCTTTTCTTAGTATTCTTTATTTACATAAAGTATACCAGATACGTCTAAAATTAAGTCAGTAATGTATATGAAGTAGTTTAGATGATCAAAATACTACATTTACTCAGAAGTATAAAGTTTGTGAAGATTCTTCCCAGACAGATTCAAGGAAGCTAAATCAAGAAGTAAGAAAGATAAAAAGAATATAATTTTGTGGCATAAGTATTACACAGATTTTAAGTTTTAGTTTTTATAAAGTTGTATTGGAGTTTAGCTACACTTATTCAAATATATTGACTATAATCAAATAACTTGATAGCATTTTGAGTTTTGTGCATATTGCTGTACAATGACATTTCATATTTTATTAGCACAAACCTATCATATCAGAATGCTTTAGTGCACAGAACAGTGAATTTTTTAATGGATTAAATAGCAAAGCATTGTGTTTATTATTGAAAACAAATTACATACCTATACTAATAGAATATAGTATGCACATACATACACCACACGTTCGACATTCTCTATTCAAAGGGAAAAAAATTGATAAAGTTAGTAAATTTGGGGCTGGAGAGATGACTCAGAGGTTAAGAGCACTGACTGTTCTTCCAGAGGTTCTGAGTTCAATTCCCAGCAACCACATGATGGCTCACAACCATCTATACTGAGATCTGGTACCCTCTTCTGTATACTGTATACATAATAAATAAATAAAACTTTTAAAGTTAGTAAATTTAAAATGGGATTCTTTATTGTAATATAACTTCTAAAAATAAAATAGATGAGTCTACAGCCATATAGGTGTTTCTGAGAGGCTTATTATTATATAAGAGCTTATTTATTATAGAAGAAAAGCCATTTACCAATGTTTAGAGCTGAATCATACTTTATTGCAAAGCAGAGAAAAAAAGTAAGGAAAAATAAACTTTTTTTTAAAATTGAAATCAGTTTTTCAAAAATTTGAAGACATCAAGAACAACATGGGTTGATTTTTATATCTAAGGAATTGTAAAGGTTTGTTTTATCTCTTATATAAATAACTACTCTTAACCTTAATCATGACTTTTGGTCTCCCAAACCTATAGTGTTTACTGTCTACCTCTTAATAGAAAACTTAGCTTGGCTCCTCTAGGCAATAACAGTAAATACAAGGCAATCAAGAATCATGAAGTAATGCTTGTAAATGTGAACTAAGGGCAGGTGTGCCTACAGTGGGTGGAAACGAGGATGCCAAGAAGAAAATTAATCAAAGTGGTCTGAAAACTGATGTAGACACTTGACTGTGGAGACTGAAGAGAGGAGAGTAGAGCTAGGCATGCACTTGAGTGGTAGAGCATATGCTAGCATATTCAAGGCGCCCCCTCCCACATACACAAACAGGAGTATAAGAGATTGCCAGTATCACTAAATGTAGTTTTTAGTAAAAAGAAAAGAAAATAAGATTCCACTGCTCATTCTTAATCATTCTCTGTACTCACCTACATTTGCCTTTAATGGCAGTCCTGTTTAAGCTTCCTGGAAACATTAAATTTGTGCAGATATTCTACATCTTAAAATAGTCATTTCCAGACTTTCTGGCTGGAATTAAACTTTGTCTCATTTTAGCTTTGTATTTTTCATGTCTGTTATACAACAACATATGTATTTATGTATAGTACCTCTGAATCTTTGGCAGAAATTTAAAATAAATGGCATGATCCTTAGTATCCTTTGTGAAAATAGAATTAAAGGTTTGCTTATAGCTGTACTACATATGAGATTTTTGTCTGATATCAAGTCAGAACCAGGTGTGGGAACAATGTTATCCCAATTTTTATATTCCTTATATGTTTTTCAGAAATTATAAAATTGGACATAAAGCCAGTTTAGTGGGCAGCAAACAACATTTAAAAAATTAAATAGGAAAACAAATGTTTATAGTGATTATTGAGAGTAAATACTGACTTAATGACTCTTGGGACAGTGAGCACATTTCCACTCACTTTAGACGAGGAACTGATGATGGACTAAAGTACCTATACCACTGAAGTTCATCTTGGTGACCCTTTGAGTTGTATTAGCATTAATTACAGGAGCAGAAATGACTCAGAGGCAGCCCACCACAAACCACTCCAGCATGGTTGATAGTTCACAAGAACTGAAAACCTGGAGCACACTGCATACCTGCAGGCAGGGCAGCTCAGCAGGTAGCTCAGTTGCTCGGAAGTTGGTTTTCCAGGTAGCTCTGCTGGTCTGAGTAGTGACTGGGTAGCTTGGTCTGCCTAACTGTGCCATTCAGCAGTCTGTAATATTTGTGTACACTTTGAGAAGGAGGGGTTGATTCTAGTGAATATGATCAGTCTGAGACGTTCTGAAGCTGTTTTTGAGTTGTTTACTTCCTGAGCTTAAGGAGCTTTGCTGCACAGTAGAAAGTTTGCCCTCCCATAGAACACCCTGCTGCTGTTTCACCTCCCGGTGAATATCTATGTCTTAATGCGCTTCCCTCCAAGATGGAAGGTTTTGAGCTTGGAAGAAACCGCTATGTAACCTTGGCATTTATTTTCTAATGCATCATATGTAGAATTGTGGTTTGTAGTCAGAATTGTTTTTAAAAATGATAGAGTGAAACTTTGCCTGTGTTTACTGTTCAGTGTCAGAGTCAATGAAATGATGTTGGCTTTAGTTTGATTATTGAAATCTTAGGGGTGAACATATTAGGAACATATATGTACATTTATTAGCAAAATTAATGAGTACATTGAACACAAACTATGTGTTTATTTACACTTAGAAAAAGTAAAGTATCATGGTAATTTTCAAAAGTAGTAAGCTAAAATCCTGTCAGTGTGTTCTTTTGGAGAAATATTTATCACTGTGAATTTATGCATCACTTAAAAAAGTACGTTTTAGTATAAATATAGAGATAAATATAAGAAAGTGCTCAAGTGGAGATTTTTTTAATTTATTTTATGTATATGAATGTTTTCGCCTGCATGGATGTTTGTGAACCATTTGCATGTCTTCTGCCAATGGAAGATTGAAGGGGGCATCCAATCCTCTGGAACTGCAATTATGGGCAGTCATAATCCCTAGTGTGAGTGCTGGGAACAAAACCCGGGTCCCCTGTGAGATCATCAAGTGCTTTTAATTGATGAGCCACCTCTCCAGCTCTCCAAATCCCAAGATTAAAAAAAGCAAAAATTTGCCAACAAGTATTTAATTGAGAAGAAAAAAGTTGGAACTTCTCATTACCATTTTGTCTTCTGAATTATGTAGCCAGAAGTTTTTCTGATTTTTTTTTTTCAGGGTCCATGGTCTGAATGAATCTCTCCCTCCAATGGTCCTGCAGCTGCTTATAAATTAGTTATTCAGAGGCTAATATTAGTTACAAACTGTTTGGTCTATTGCTCAGGCTTATTACTTGCTAACTCTTACCCTTAAATTAACCCATGATTCTTATCTATGCTTAGCCACATAGCTTGGTACCTTTTGCTTAGTATAGCACTCTGGTCTTGCTTCCTCTGTGTCTTCTGGCATCTATCACACTGCTCTTCTGCTTCCCAGAATTTTCCTAGTCTGGTTGCCCTGCCTCTACTTCCTGTCTAGATTCTAGCCAATCAACATTTTATTAAACAAAAATATTTGCAGTGACAAATATTTACAGTGTACAAGAGCAAAGTCAAACAGCAGAATTATTTAGACTGATTGGTATTCTTTGTAGTAGACTTTAGGATATACATTCCTTCTTCAATGACTTTCTCTGAGAGAAGGAATCTGTATACTACCAGTTATATTATTTATATACAAATAAAAGTAACAGTATTTGGAGGTAGATCAAAATGGAAATTCTTGCCATTTACAAGAGGCAGAACTCAGAAGTCTTAGTTATCACAGTCATTTTTTTATCATTAAAAAATTTTAGAAAATAAATGAGTGTGTGTAGCTGAGTGGTAACTACTGTGCCTAGTATATATACAAGACTCTGGATTTCATCCTCCTGTACCACCCAAAACAAAACCACCCTGCACAAAACTCAAATCTGAGTGGATTAAAGACCTCATCATAAACCCAGCCACAGCAGAAGATAGTTCTCAGAGACAGAGATGAGTAGTTTGGTTTCTTAAAGTATGATAAAGGCACATCTCAACTGAAGAAAACAAATAGATTATTTATCAGCTCAGTTTACATAATAGACATTCTATCTATTAGAAAATAGTCTTATATCTGGAAAAAGATAAATTATAGACACATCTGTGAGCCAAATTCAAAAGTTGGATTCTTTTTTTGTTCCTATACTCCTGGCACTGGGGACTGATCTCAGGGCCTCATGTGTGCTAGGAAAAGCCCTACTGCATAGCTACACCTCTAGTTCTTTAAATAATGTTTGAGGTTTGCAATGATCTTGCTGTGTTACACAGGCTGCCTTTGCCTTGTGATCTTCCTGCCTTAGGCACTTCACTAGTGGATCACTGACTTGGTCACTGTGTCTAGTTGGATTTTTTAAGAGCGTAAGGCAATTCCCTACATTTATTCCTGTCTATATATTTATGATGCTCTGAGATTGTAAGTGGAAGTTTTTGTCCTGCCAGCAACTCCAAAATATCCTGCAGCTGCTTCCCAAATTACCACACAGAGACTTTTTGTTAATTATAAGTGCTTGGCCAGTAGATCAGGCTTATTACTAACTAACTTTTACACTTGAATTAACCCATAATTCTTATATATGTTTAGCCATGTAGCTTTGTACCTTTTCTCAGTATGGCATTCTCAACTTGCTTCCTCTGTGTCTGGCTGACATCTCTTGACTTCTCCTTTCTATCGTCCTTAGCTTGATCATCCTGCCTCTACTTTCTGCCTGGATACCGACCAATCAGCCTTTTATTAAACCAATTTGAGTGATAATTCTTTACAATGTACAAGAGGATTATTCCACACATTTCCACTCTTGTGTCTAATTAAAAAGGAAGGCTTTAACTTTAACATATTAAATTATATATAACAAAACAGTTATTAAGTAAGAATTACATAACACTATATTCCATTTGCATTTAGAAAAAAATATTTTATCTTAGTGAGTCTAAAATTCTGTATCTACTTTTTATTATAATTAAGAAAAAGTATATTTATAACTAGTTAGTCTTCAACTTCATCAAAGGCCACAGAAGGGTGAAATGTTATCTAATGACAGGGACCTCAAGGTGCCTGGACAGTCATCCAAAGTTCCTCTGCAATGTTGGGGCATCCAACTCTGGCCTACAGGCCTAGTATGTCTGACAGACTTTCCTGTGAAGCAGGGAATTTTGAAGGACTGTCCTACCTTGTCTCAGCCAAATTTGGCAGTCACCTTGCCTGTATCCTGCTTTTTCCAGATTGGACAGTATCTGTCAGCAATTCAGGCAATGGCAGTTACTTTGCCCACATGGCTAATAAACTCCATATGAAATTTCTTTGATGCCCATCATCTTCTCTGAAGTAGATTGATGCTACCAGGAGCAGAGTGTCTCACTGTCAGGAAAAGCCTTAGGTTATTAAACATATTAAATGCCACATTCTGTAGGTCTTTGAAGTGTTTGAAGATTGCCTAACTATATAAAATATATCTCTGAATGACCTTAAAAACATACCTAATATGACTATAAGTTTGCTATTATATATTACTGTTAACCTATGTTTCTTAATTATTTATTGAATTTTAAATTCAATAAATATAATACCCTAAACAAGAATAGAATTATACATACATTATAACAAAATAACTTTAAATTTGTATTAATAAACCAAAATCCATACTAGTTTATAATATGCAACATTAATAGTTTAAAGTGGATTCAATAACCTACTTACTCTTTTACCCTATCATTTCTATATCTTCCCTTTTCTTTCAGGACAAGATTCCTCAATCTAATCTCTTTTGTTTAGCATTTTTCCTGACCATTATCCATAACAACTTGTAAACAACCCCCCCAAATGATAACAACCATTTATAACCAACATTTTGGGAATGTGGGCGTAGTTTTTTTCACTATTTCCTGCTGATTAGAGGCATTGGTAATCTTTGAAGGAACCTTAGAAAATCAGGATAATTATTAGATCTTGGCTAGAGTATTCTGTGAGGCTAGATTATCTCAGTCAGCAGCCTTCAAGCTGTTTTTGCATGCTGGATCACCTAGTTCATCTGTTTTTCTTGTTGTCTGGTCCCCTTGTTTTGAAATATATAAACTTTTGAAAGTAACTGTAGTCAGAAGTTTCTGGCCCAGTCTAACCCTGAGGTCTGGACCAGCAGTCCCAAATAATTACACAAAGTCTTAAATTAATTAGAAGCAGTTTGGTCTTTTGCTCAGGCTAATTACTTACTTACTCTTATACTTTTAAGTTAGCCCATATTTCTATTTATGTTTGGTCATGTGACTTGGCACCTTTTTTCTCAGTGCAGCATTCTCATTTCACTTTCTCTGTCTCTTTCTGGTGTCTCTTGCTCTGCTCTTATGCTTCCCAAAATTCCCCTAGTCTGGTTGCCCCACCTCTACTTTCTATCTAGCTACTTGACCAATCAGCATTTTATTAAACCAATATTTACAACGGCAAGTATTTACAATGTACAAAAGCATAGTCCCACAGCAGGTAACATACATATATGTAATATGTATTAATGTAAACATAGATTCTGCTCTGTATCCATGTCAGCTAGGGATGATTTTTTTTGTTATGTGTTTGAGCAGGTAAAATATACATCATGTGTCTTGTAGTTCTTTCAAGTTTATTTATTTATGTTTGTAGTCAGATTTTTCAGAGAGTCTTCCTTGATCACATCTGATTTTCTTTCACCTGGGATGAATCCAGTGCTTCTCATTTCTTGTAGAAATAAAAGCATTACCTCTCCCCCAAATTAATATGTCTTTTGACTTAAATTTTGAAGTCAAGATATTTTTAAAATATATAGGTTGGTTGAATCTAGCAGTTTTCATAATCCAGTGTCTCTTAACAGCTCAAAAATTTAAAGACAACCCAATAATATACAGGATCTAGTATTTCCCCGTCTTCACATGGCTTATTTTATTATTTTTCACTACTGTTTTTCTTGTTAAAGGACTTTCTCTAGCTTTTTTCTTTTCTCTTCCAAGGCTGCACATATTTTGAACACACTGTAACCCATTTAGAACTTTTTTTCATCTGAATCTGCCTTTACTGTGTATCTGTAACCTTCTCTGTCTGCTTGAGCAAAAACTCTAAACCTGCCATGAAGTACGTTTGAGGAGTTCTTAAGCTCGCAGGCATCAGCTGGGAGATGTACTGCTACAGTGTGAGAGACTGTGGAATACAACATGCAGCTTAGCTCATGGGGTTAGTGTCTGACATTCAGCTCCATCTCCCATTAACGCTAGTGTTAGAATGTGGGACTAGGAAGTTGCATCTGGCTCTGTTTTTGTGTTTTTAGAACCTTTTCAAAAGCTTTTTTAGATCTTATGTGAATTTATGCCAGAAGGTGGGTGCCATTTGTAGGCAGAGTTTCCCTGTGTTGACAGCCTATACTCAAATAACCAACTCAGAGGCAAATATAATTTATAATTCTTGGCTGATAGCTCAGTCTTGTTACTAGCTAACTCTTACATTCTAAGTTAACCTATATTCCTTATTTATGCTCTGCCATGTGGCGGTATCTTTATTAGCATGGCATTTTCATATCCTGCTTCTCTGTATCTGGCTAACAGCTCCTCACTCACTCTTCCAATCTTCCTTAGTTTGGTTGTCCTATTTCTACTTCCTCCCTGGATACTGGCCAATCACTGTTTTTATTAAACCAATTTGAATGCCAAATCTTTACAGTGTACAAGAGGACTATTCAACAGCAATTATTAGTTTGTGTTTCTCTGTAGAGTATAAAGAATCTGAAGGTATATTCTTACTTATTTGTTATACCTTCATTGGATGACTATGTTACCACACAGTAGGTTTTCTAAAAAATTGTTTATAGAATTGGTGATTGAATTTATTTGTTTTTCTAGTTCTGGATTCTATTTTTCATCGCTGTGGAAATCTACCCATTATATCATAAGTCTGAAGCAGTAAATGCCATAGAAAGGCAGTGAACTGAATTAGGATGCTGTTAGTAGATAGGGATAGGAATAGATTACATACAGAGTTAGTAGGTGATAGACTCAAAAAGACCTTTGGTGATTGAATTAGATCCAAGAACTTGTAGTTAATTAGTGTGATCCAGTATCTTATCTCTGTAATGGCAAACTTCCACTGAAGTTATGATTCATTTTTGTTTGTTTTTCTCTTTAGAGTTTTGTGGATTTTCTTCTTTTTTTCCCATTGTGATGGATTCTGTCTTTATTAGAAGCTATTTTACTTCTGAGAACAAAATGAAGGGAGACTGTAAACTCAATTTAGGAGGCAAGAAAATGTAGGACTACTTACATATATATCAGTTTTTATTCTGTCTTTATTATGGAAGACATTAAATAAGGCATATTGATAGCTTGGGAGGGAATAGGCTTGGGGTTTGCGTAAAAGGAAGCATAGAATAGTATGTGGATAAAGGCTTTTAAAAGATAGATAGCTTGGAAACCTCATTTTGAGTGCTGATTATCAATAGAAAACAATTGAAATATATATTTAAGCAATTCACTGTTGTATGGTAACTACTTCAGCTATATTATGAGTCTGGTATAATAGAATTGAGCATCCGATCAAAGGAAAAGCCTTTGGTATCCCTCTCATCTCTTTATCCCATGGGCATATCCTCAGTGTTTGGGACAGAAAAATTCCAAGTGACAGTCAGTAAATGTATACTAAAGAAAAGAGTTATGTTGTATGATTTTCTCTACATAAATGTTAGAATCTATTTTAATTCTATCTTTTTTGTACCCTAAAGTCTTTTCTTTACAGTTTTCATTGAGTTTCTTTTAAATCAAGAAATAAAAGTTTCTTCTCTATAACTGGTTTCATTTCTTGCAACCTGATAATGTTAATAAATTTTATTACATTGTATTAACTTGTTATTGTTATAAGTTTCTGGGTAGGGTTAGTTAAATATTAAGCCTTTTAAATACAGCAAGTAAGCTGTAGGCCAGGACTTGAAATATCATTTTCCTAATTTTAAAACTTTAAATATATAAAATTAGCTTTTTCCATATACATTTTCTGTGCTTAAAATTTTCAAGCATCATAATTAAAGAAATTTTAAAGCCAAACTTAAATTATAATGTCAGCTCAGTGATATTCTTAAAATATTTTTATCCTGTAATAAAATTATCATTGAACTGGAAAAATGACTTAGTGATTAAGAGTTCCTGCTCTTCTTTCAGAGAACCTGATTTTTGGTTTTCAGCACTCACATGGTAGCTTACAACTGTCTGGCAACTTCACTTCACAAGATACAACACTTCCTCTGACATCCATAGGGACTGGGCGAACTGTGGTGCAAAGACATGTATGCAGTCATTCACTTATACTAAAAATAAAAATAAGCAAATCTTCAGAAAAATAAAATCATTCTAAACATCAAGGCATGTAAAGTGGTGTAAAGAGATATATGTAGGCACTCACTCGTACTCAAAATAAAAACTGGTAAATCTTCAGAAAAAAATAAAATCATTGTAACATCAAGGCATGCCAAGTGGTACATATGAATATGGACGTGTATAAGTAGTAACTATTTGAAAACAATATAAAATATAACAGAATCTATAACATTGTCTGTCACCTAACTCAGAGACCTTGGTGAACATTCTTGTATATACCCTTCCCCTTCTTTGGTACATATGTATACACACGTCTAAATTGGGGCTGCTTCTGTTTATGTCTATTTTAGAATAATCCATTCTGGCAGTGAGTGATTCTATCATTTACTTGACAAAGAACAAAAGTAGCAAAAATTGTAATCCTGCCTTTTATATCAGTTTAAAATTTTTTTATTGCTCATTAAATTTAGAAGTTTTACTATTATTAATGATCAATTATTTTATTACTTAAGTGTGAGTTAACCACACAAGTAATTATCCTTTATAAGTATTCAGTCTAGTCCTAGTTAGCCCCAGAATGCATTAAGTATATTAATCTTTACTATAATTATTTATTGGGTGCATTTTATTTTTGTTCACAGTACCTGGTTATGGATTATTACGTTGGTGGGGATTTGCTTACTCTGCTCAGCAAATTTGAAGATAGGTTGCCCGAAGACATGGCTCGGTTTTACTTGGCTGAGATGGTGATCGCGATTGACTCAGTTCATCAGCTCCACTATGTACACAGGTGAGTCAGCTCATCTGTTTTTCAGTCTGGCTGTTATGATATTTCTAAAAACAACTCTGTTGCTGCCAAATCACTAATTATGGCCTTAGTTACACCTCATTCACACTTTATTTTGAGATTGTTTTGGTTTTGTGTTTTTACTGTTACTATTAATCTACATTACTGAAATGATGTGTCTACTTGCATGTCTGTGTACATAGCTACTATCTAAACATGCCTACCTCCAGTCAGCATTTTTGTGGAAAAGCTTTGAACATATTCATGACTGAATTTACATGTAATGTCTTTCGCAGAAAGGTATGCAGCAGTCAGTTTCCTTATATATAATTGGTTCTTATACACTGATAGAATTCTATCCCATACATTATAGACTTGTTGTATATTTTGTTTTTCTCAAGAAAAGACTTGGGTTGGGTAGATAGCAAGAATGAAGCCCTGAGTTTGATTCCCAAAACCATGTAAAATCAGGACATGGTAGCATGTACCTGCTGGGGTTGAGGAATGCAAATCTCTAGAGACAGATGGGCCGCCAGCCAGTCTATCTAAATTCATGAGCTCCAGGGTCATCTAGAGACCTTTTCTCAGAAAGTAAGGTGGAGAACAATTGAAGAACACACCTTAAATTGACCTGTGACCTCACATACACTTGTAAAAAACCATGTTTGTAAACATTGTGGAGATTTAGAACGAACATTAGTTAAAGAGATGACTTGGGAAAACATGTTGGAAGAAGCCATGTACACATCAGAACAAAGATATTTCAAAAGATTAAAATACTTTAGGTAGGGAAAGGGGCCCAAGAATATATATGCAGGGAAAGACCACTAAAGTTTGATATTGCATTTTATGATTATTTAATTTGGGGTGTGTGTGTTCATATGGGTGGTGGTGCACATGTATGCTGGTTATGAGGGTGTGGAGGTCAGAGGACTGACTGACTACCTTGGGTGTCATGTATAAGGGGACTTTGACCTTTTGTTTGAGATAGTCTCTCATTGGTTAAGTAGGCTAGAATAGCTGAATTTAAATACTCAGGCTTACAAAGCAGGACTTTATATTTTATCATTTTTATTTAAAAAACATTCTTACTACATTGTGTGTGTGTGAGAGAGAGAGAGAGAAAGAAAGAGAGAGAGAGAGAGAGAGAGAGAGAGAGAGAGAGAGAGAGAGAGAGAGAAAGAAAGAAAGAAAGAAAATGAGAATGAATCCATGCTCTGGCATGTGCATGGAGGACAGCAGACAACTTATGGGAATTGGTTCTCTCTGCCATGTGGGTCATGGTGGTTGAACTCAGGTGGTTAGACATGTGGCAGGAAATTTACCTGCTGAGTCATCTGCCTGATCCTCTTGTATCATTTGAGTGTTAAAGTCATCACTTGAACACATGGGAAATATATTCATCTTTTCCTGTGCCTTTAACAAACTGGTTATTTCTTCCCCTTGTATTTACTAACACTATTTTGGCCATCATCACTTTTTTTTTATTAATCTGTCAACTTGAATTTAGACTTTGCCACAGATGTACTTTAATGGAGAACTTGAAGCATGAGTGCCAGCCTTTCTTTGGTTAACTGGATAGTCAGTTTAAATTTTAAATGTGTGCCCTGTTTTTCAGTCATCCCTTGGCTCAGGCAGAGGATTTTGGAGTAGAGTTTATGTTTAATGACTTAGCAGGGTCATGTGGTTGATTAGACTTTCAGCCAGATGTTGGGTCATTGTAAAGTAAGTACTTATTTTAGGTCGGGGAAGAAAAACATTATTTCTAAACATGTTAACCTAAAATCAGCAGAGAGTTGCTGTTCAGATTGTCAGCTACATGTCCATTTATCCAAGACACAGAATCCAACTAGAACAACAGAGAGATAAGCTTCATCTGCTTAGAACCTTGTATTTGCTTATCATATACTTTAGATGACCAGAAGGAAAGATGAGGAATTTTGCAATATTTTCTAATAGCACATAATTATATAGATAATCGTAATGGTGATTCTAGCACTAGAATTGTACTAGCTGATACTGTGTGTAAGTGAGTGACTACAGTCCTACCCTTTTTCCTGTTCTTGCAGTGTTTCCTAGGCTGGCAAAGATAACAGAACTGTACATTTTGCCTTCACACTAGAACCTTCTTATAAACTACTTTGATTCTCAATGCTATATCTTTTTTTAAAAGAAATTTCAATACAAATGTGTCTTGTCCTTTATATAGTAATAGATGATGATAAATAGTTAAAAATAAAAATAAATAAATAAATAAAATAAATATTTTTTAAAAAGAAAAAAAAAAACCACTTTGAGCTTCTCAGCAGATTTAGGTAAATAAATGCTTCACCACTAAGATACAACACCAGTATGCTGGTTTTACACAGAAAGATAATACTAGAAAGTAGATTGTGCCTTCAAGTTGTGAATTAGAGTGGGGTGGAGAGCATGAAATTTTCTTTTCTTTTCTTTTTTTTAAACAGGTCAACTGATATTTTAATGTCTTAAAAGGGGGGGAGGTTACTTATTTGAAAATACAGTGAGGGGGTTCTGGTTCTGAGACCAGGTGCTGTCTGTGGAGCTTGTCCCCACACACTCTGTAGCAAACAGAGATAAACTTTGGCTGTCAGGGTCCCCCCAGCTGCTGCTAAGACAAGGAAGGGAACTTGCACGGCCACCCCACCTCCAACTGCTCAAACAGAGAAGGATTGAGGACTTGAAATTCAGTCCCCTGCCCAGAGCAGAGTTAGAGATACCTCAGGAGGTATCACCATCCCTGACTTCAAGTTATACTATAGAGCTACAGTAATAAAAACAGCCTGGTACTGGCATAAAAACAGGCTTGTGGACCAATGGAATAGAATTGAGGATCCAGACATTAACCCAATAACCTATGAACACCTGATCTGTGACAAAGAGGCCCAAAACATTCAATGGACAAAAGATAGTATATTTAACAAATGGTGTTGGCATAGCTGGATGGAAGTGTATAGAAAAATGCAAATAGATCCGAGCCTGTCACCCTGCACAAAACTCAAATCCAAGTGAATCAAAGACCTCAACATAAACCCAGCCACTTTAAACTTGATAGAAAAGAAAGTGGGAAATACACTTCTACGAATTGGCACAGGCGACCACTTCCTAAATATAACACCAGTGGCACAGACACTAAGATCAACAATCAATAAGTGGGATCTCCTGAAGCTAAGAATCTTCTGTAAATCCAAGGACACTGTCAATAGGACAAAAACGAGAGCTTACAGAATGGGAAAAGATTTTCACCAACCCTACAAGTGATAGAGGTCTGATCTCTAAGATACATAAAGATCTCAAGAATCTAGAGCCTAAAACCTTCAATAACCCAATCAAAAAATGGGGTTCAGATCTAAAAAGGGAATTCTCAGTAGAAGAATTATGAATGGCTGAAAGGCACCTGAAAAAGTGCTCATCATCTTTAGCCATCAGAGAAATTCAAATCAAAACAACTTTGAGATACCACCTTATATCTGTCAGATTGGCTAAGAAAAAAGACATAGATGCTTGCCACAGGCCAAAACAGTTTGTTTATTTTCAGAATGATTTTCACAGCATATAGAAAGACATTCCCACCACAAATATTTTTGGCCTCTTTGTCAAAAATCAGGTGTCCATAGGTGTGTGGATTAAGGTCAGTTCTTCGATTCGATTCTATTGATCCATAAGTTTGTTTTTATGCCAGTACCAGGCTGTTTGAAGTCAGGGATGATGATGCCTCCTGAAGATCTTTATTTGAGTAGGAATGTTTTGGTATTCCTGAATTTCCTGTTATTCCATATGAAGTTGAATATTGCTCTTTCAAGGTCTGTAAACATTGTTTTGGGATTTTAATGGGGATTCATTGAATCTGTAAATTGCTTTTGGAAAGTAGTGAAAATGGTAAAATTTTCATTATTAACTTTATCCAATAGCATTAGTTATTGTTCTTGATAATAATCATTTTATGTCATTAGATCATAAAACTTTTATTTTAAAATCTTTGTCACTTGAGGAAACGTGTGTATCTTTTTTTAAAAAAAATTTTTTAATGTGCTTTGGTGTTTGGCCTTCATGTATTGGGTCTCCTGGAACTGGAGTTACAGTTGTGAGCTGCCATGTGGTTGCTGGGAACTGAACCCAGGTCTTCTCAAAGAGCAGCCGGTACTCTTAACTGCTGAGCTACCTCTCTAGTCCAAGATGTTTTATCTTTTTGTACAACTTGCCATTAGGTATTCAGTGAATGTTCATTTAAGATGGTGGGATTAAATTGTAAAATCTTCTAAAATGGCTTTATTGAGTTATAATTTATGTTCCACATACTTCATTCATTTTAAATGTATAGTGGTTTTAGTGTAGTCACAGGCATAGTGTACTCACATAGCCTTTGTCATGAAGTATTTTAGAACATTTTCATTATTTTAGAAAGAAACCTCTCACCTCAGTTCTAATACTTTCCATTCCTAAGCAGACATTAATTACTTTCTGCCTCATAAAAGGGCACCTCATATAAATCAAATTCTGTAACATCTAATAATTTTATGACTGGTTTCTTTTGTTTAACATAATGTTTGTAAGGTTTATTAATATTGTAGAACAAGCTTTCTTGGCTATGTTGATTGTTTGGTGAATATAGAACACTTTAGTTTTTCTGAAACCTTTTCAGAATTCAAAGTATGTATTATACAACATTAACAATTTACACTCCAAATTAATCCATTAAGAAATTATAAGTCAGTCTCTGGAGAAAAAGAACAGCAACAGTAGTAATACTAATAAATTGATGGAAATTCTAGGGTGAACAGGTATAAGAATAAATGAATTAAGACTTAACAAAACACTTATTTTAAATGGAATTCATAAAGTAAATACATGTGAAATTATAGAAAAAATATTCTCAGTGAAAGGGAAATTACAAAAATCAAGCAAAACAAAATAACATCGAAAAACAAAACCCCACATAAATGAGAATACTTTTTTGAAAAAGATTAATTTTATTTTTGTGTATGATTGTTTGCATATATGTTTATGCTCCATAGTCATGCCTTGTATCCTTGGAGACCAGAAGAAGGCATTAGATTCCCTGAAACTGGAGTTAGGGATGGTTGTGAGCTACCATGAGGGTGTTAGTAGCTAAACCTAGATCCACTGCAAGATCAGCAAGTGTTCTTAACCTCTGAGCCATCTTTTCATCCCCCATGGAATTGTTAAGGGAAGAAAATACATAGCATTTTGAAGAAAAATACACTAAAGAGCTTACAGAGTGGGAATTTAAATGTAAGTCAAGGATATTATCCTCATGCAGAAAAGAATACGAGACCCAAAGTTTTCATGTTAGGAAAAATAAGACAAATCTATAAAATTAAAATTGGAGCAAATAGTTTCAGTTCTAGGAAGCCACAGCTGGTACAGTGTAATCTGTGGAGTTCAGGGGACAAAGGGGGTCTTCAGAGCTGGTTTTATATATGGAGAAAGCAGATGAATGGTTTCAGATGTTTTTTCAAAGCACCAAATGCTAAGTGACAGTGGAATATCTATAGATGATTGAGGACAAGAAATTTGTCTGTGAAGATTTCATATTCATTGGCAATATCCTTCTGTAACTGTAGCAAAAGCTATTTTCACACGTAGAAAAGTATTTATTTTCCTGATGTTTTCTCAGAAATTTTCAGCAACATACTTTAGAATTTGGGGAAATGATAACAGAAGTAAATCTGGGTTATCAGGAAGGGAAAAAAAGAACAGTGAATAGTAAAATTATTGGTCTATAAACACTATTTTCACTATTATGTTCCTGAACACACATGCTCATTTAAAGCAAAAGTTACTTGAGGCATTCAAGGAATGAATGCATACCCTACGCAGCAACTGTAACATATTGGGCAGCATGGACCATACATTGTAGCATAATCACTGACTTTAAATACAAGGAAAATGAGAGAGAAAAATAAAAAATACATTTATTATTTAACTTTACAATGACAATACTTTGTGACCAAAAATGCATTAAGTGTTTATGATATCCAAAAAATAAAAGTGTGAACAAGACAGATATGTAGGTGTAAATAGGACATGCAGAAATGGCAAAGAAGCTAAGGGCTGTTGTTCCAATGAGTTCTTCCTTTTAGTTTACTTGAACTAAGCAATATTGGGACCTTGGGACCGCCTGCTTATGGGGTGGATGGGGAGATGTGGAGAAGAGAGAATGACCTGATGTGGTAGGAGGGGGAAGGGACCTTGAATAAAGATATACAAGGATAGAAAATGTGACTTCTTTATTCATAATAATAAAAAGAAGAAGAAAAAAAAAGAAAATCAGAATAAGGATTGGTAGTCTTTATTGGTTACTTATTAACTGAAACAGAAAAAAAAAATCCCTCTAGTCCGTTCCTTCTTTCCTTCTCTTCAGAAAAGAGCAGGCCTCCCTGAGGTATCAACTGAACATGGCATATCAAGTTGCAATAAAACTATGCACATCTTCTAAAACACAAATTCTAGTTGGTATATAATGAAAATTCAGAGCCAGTTAGTGGGGAAAAGCAAGAATCAAAGAGAGGAAACAGACCACTGTCAAACCACACCCAGCCAACTTCTCAGGGTAAAAATTACTTTCAAGAGTCCTCTGCTTGACTCTTCATTTCTACAGAATACCTCAATGTCTGCCTACACTTCCCTTAAATAATTTCTTTGCCCAGTTGTTTCTCCTCCAGGTTCAACTCTGCATTGTAATCCTAGAGTTAATATTAAAGGTATGAACCACTACTGTTTGGTAGTTAGACCTTGAACTCACAGAAACACAGAGAGATCTCTGTTTGTCTCTGGTGTAATGGGATTTTTACTTTTGACATAAAAAGGGATATGTGGTGACATATTTTATATTTAATAATGTCAGCCTGGAATAAGAGAAATGATCTGCCCATTTAGAACTGAGTATTTCATGTTGTTTTGTCTTTCTTCACATTCACTTGTCAGTTCTTGCCTGTTAATTGTTGTGGGCTTATTTTTTTCTATTTTTTTGGTGAGGGGGCATGGATATGTTTTATCTACCCATGAGTATTTTTATTGTAGAGACAAGGAGATGCACAGATGAGAAAGGAAGAGATTTCTGGCTTTTTTTTAAAATATATAATATGTTGTATTACCACTGTTATTCCTTTTGGAATTGTTTAATTGATTCTTGTGGAATGTTTTGTTTGATCATCTGTGGTGGTTTTAATCTCATCTTTTATTCTTCACCTTGAGTTTTAGTCAGAGTCTGCTCCTAACATATAATTTGAGATTAAAATATGAAGTGATTCTGATAATTTTGGATCTTTTGTATTTTATTGATTATTCTGTGAGGTTTTAAATTAGCATCTAGTTTCTAGTGCCAAGGGTCTCTATGTACTATGGATAGACCCAGTGGTTTCTACCATTGATGAAAACACTGAATTAATTCACTCATTTTGTGTGTGTAGCTATTTTGAGTGCTGGGAATGGAGTCTAGAGCCCTATAAGCTAAAAAATAGTCTGCTTGTGAACTACCTCTAGTTTTTACATTTCTTTGCTAATATATTTATTCTTTTTTCCTTCCTTACATATGTACCAGATACTAAACAATCACATTTCAATATCAAATACTCTTGTAAATCAAATGATGCCTTATGTCTGAAAGGCAAATGCTATACTACTGAGTCACAAACTCAGCCCTCAAATGTGAGGTGTAAAAATTCAGTTAGACATCTTTATAAGCCCTTTTGGTGGAGTCAGTTACAGACAAGGAATAATCAATTTTGTGACTCAGTCCCTTACATGTGAAGCAGTTGTGCTTCCATAATGCTGTCTTAGAGATGAGGTGATTTATGGAACTTCAGATGTAATGACATCAACAACTGTCTCTTCTTTTCCCGTTCTATTTAATTTTCATCCTCTTGTCAAAGGCCTAGTACTCCAAGGCTGGAAGTTACACTAAGTAGGAAAACTGCAATTTGTGGCTTATTTTTTTGAAAGAAAAATTAATGAACAATGAAGTAGATCTGCCATCTCAGGGTGCAGACCTGCTCCTAGTCTTCATTGACATCATATCCTTTTTCTCTTGAGGGAGTCAGGGTTTTATGTAAACCCACTTAATTTAGAGCTTTATATCAAGACGGTCAGGCTTATCTGCTTTTTATTCTAGGAATTGTTTCTGGGGGTAAAGAAGTAAAGGAGTAACTAACAGAGGCAAATAATAGAGCAAAATAGAAACAAGGTATTTACTGAGAAATAGGGAAGTTATTTGTTAGGAGGTTGTAAAGGAAAGGAATGTGTCAGTATTTTCAAAACATAGGGCAGTTGAAAACTTTAATATATAAATGATAGGTTAATTAATGGCTACAAAAAAATTAACAAAAGATTCTTTCACTATTGTCTAAGTTGTGACACTATAATTGTATTTTTTTCTCCTAGAAATGACATGTTTATTTGTTTGTTTTTCTCAAAAGCTTGATGTGTGTTTACACATCTATTCTTATCCTAAACACCTATGAATTTATCATAAGGAAATAATCTGGAATGTGACCAATCTACATTATGAGAACACTGGTTATAGTCTTTTCTTTGTTGTATAAGAGTATTGTTGCAGTGTTGCCTTTAGTAGGAAAACTGGAAGCAATATAGGGATATATATCCCTCCAGTATAGGAATATAAGGAAATTCTGGCAGACATAATGATAGAATTATATAAAGTCATCAAATGTTATTAAAATTGCTTCATTGTTCCATCCAGTTCCCAGCTTTGATTTTAGGTGCTGAAAGGAAAGTGCTGTTTATTATCATCGTAAGTAGCTTCTCAACTTCTGAGATGTCCATTCGTAGGACATTCTTGAATTTATTAAATTATTAACATAGCAACTCCGTACTGGGTACTTCAGACTCAATGTGGAGGACAGTAGACATGTTATGGCCTTCAAAGCTCTTTGTGTACAGAAGGGAGACATCTGTTAACTAACCAGTTAACACTGGAGTTAAAATTATAATTATGGTGGAGACCCTAAAGGTGAAGAGAGATTTATGAACCTGGTCAATTCCTTTCTGAGAAGCCAGGGAAGCTATGTCTAATAATTATTCTTTTCTCCTGTAGCCCAGGTTGGCCCTAAACTTTTGATTCTCTGGAGTGCTGAAATAAACAGGCAGTTAGTTCTAAAATGTCTTCTCTGTGAACTGTGGCTTAGAGAGATCATAGTAGAAATTATAAAATATTTGTAATGAAAATAAAATAAAATAAAAGTGTTCTATATCAGAACTTATAGAATACAGCTTGAGAAATTGTTGTGGTTAAACAAAAGTCTAACCTTCAATGAAAATATTGAAAAAGGAATGAGTTGAAAAGTGAATTAAGTCTCTTGACTCCGAGAGCTGGAAAAAAGGGCAAAATTAGCTTGAATTACAAAGAAGCAAAAGGTAAAATGAAGTTACTTCAAATCAATGAAAAATACAAAAGTAAGGGAAGAGCAATAGGCAAACATTACTATTTTAAGGGCAGAGAGTGTGATATAGTTGTCTCATTTGTGACTGAGAATGCCATAGGTACCC
>PVIH01015377.1:0-49896 GCA_004025045.1 Sigmodon hispidus | reverse complement strand
TTTTTTTTTTTTGAAAAGCTAGTAGTTTATATAGATTGATATATAGATATATAGATATTGATATATATTGTGTTTACATAGTCCACAAGTTAAATGCAGGTATCCATAAGAAGAGCATTAACAATAAAAATACAATCTGTGTGTAGCCAAGTACAGAGACTTAAAATGGTAAAACAGCAAAAAGGATCTCACAAAAGTACAAATATACAAAAAGCACAACAAAATAGAGATTATCCTTAGAATTATTAATGCTTTGTTAAAGATCAGGTAGGATTAGAGGGTAAGAAGTGGTCTTGGGTGGGAGGAGCACCTGACTAGTTCTAAGGCTTTAGATACAATGCAGTTGATTACATATTAATTCAGCCATTACATACTGGGGATAGTGCTTGGGGGATCAGTAATTTATCTACAGGGAATTCCTACACAAATCAGATCTGTCTGTAGTTCCAGTTCCAGGCAAACACCAAGGCAAATAAATAAATAAATAAATAATAAATAAAGTTTAAAAAAAAAAAGATTTAGTTTCTAACTTCTCTAGGTCATATTTTGAACATTGAATTTCTAGTTAGTCAATATTGCCTTTGTTTTGTGTAGCAAAAAGCTTTGAATGCCAAAGTAATTTTTCTTTGTTTAAAAGAATGGAAAATGTTCTGTTACCTGCAGCAGAGAGAACAGAGGTTCTTTCCAAAGTGGTGGCTTCTCCAACAAAGGAAGCATGCAAATTTTGTGTAAGAGACCTATGCATATGCATAGAGGAGCACACTTTAGAGGTGGGCATGTTTTTGAGCATGTGTAATTTAAGGTTGTTCAGGAAGGGACATGCTTAGCTAGCTTAATGATGACACACCTACTTGGAAAGGTTAAAATGGTGGGTGAAAACACTTAGGCAAGGTCCACCTCTGCGCATGCTTGCTTCCCTCCCAAAAGATTTAGCAACTCAGGACTGGCTGCATTATTTTATTGCATCATCTATCAGTTCAAGTCAGGTTTAAAAAAAAAATCATAAAAAGTTGAAAAAGTATTTTGGATTTGCATATTTTCTTGAGAAGATCTCAGAAGGGTTGTGTTCAGCTAGTGCTACACATGCATAGTTGATGCTACGCTTTCTAGGTTTCTTCAGGTTAGTGGATTTATCAACAAGTATTATAATTCAAGAACCAACATTTATGCTTTTCTGAATGGCCATCCATTCACCTACATTGTACATACTCAACTGAAAATGTCTTTGGTTCCATCATTGAGACTAATGTGTAAGTCTGTAAAAGTCCTTTTCATAATGTTATTACAGTGGAGCCATTCAGTTTGAATATGAGTAATTGATACAGTCTAATGTAATTTTTTATGGTTTAATGTACTATTAGAAAATGATACAGAAAATCATACTGTGCTGTTGAAGAGCAGGGGTAAACTCCTCTTCGTTTCTTGCTTAAAGCAATAAAACTTGCCCCTGCGTAAATAGTTATAAGAATCTTATTCAGTTGTTGACTATAGTGCAATTCATTGTACTGAATATACATTTGGAATAGAGATACTAATGATTGATAGTGCCACCATGTGGTTACAGAGCAGATCACCGAGAAAGTATCTTTCAGACTGGAGTTTTGTGTACTTAGTAATAAATCGCTTTTACAGACAAATCATGTCAACTAGAATAGAAAGCTATAGTATTTGAATCTGATTTTAAAATCTAGGTGGATAATAGTTTATTCTCAAGCATTGTTTCTCACTGTGAAACATGGCTAAGAATGCAATTGGGAATATCACATTATTTGGAGACCTTCATATTTCATGCCTTATTTATGCAAATGTACAAACATTGCTTGGGTGTTGATACAAATAGTTTTTTAATGGCTTAAGAGATATTGACTTTATCATTTTACTGAATAGAGACCTTACCAACAGTAGGTTCTGTATTCTGTTCTCCTTTTGTAATAGTGTTTCAGACAGAAAAAAGCACAGAAGATCATGTTTTGCTCAGTTTGGGATTTGGAATTTCAGTTGATAGCAGGGGTATTAGACTAAAATAGGTAGTGCATGCTTTATGCTTGTGTGAAGTTCTTGATTGAATAATGAGTTGACGGCTTGTAATTCTTTGCTGTCATTTCACACTTTCAATTTTTACTTGAGTTGCTTTCAAAGTTGCAAGCTGTATGGTGGATGCATGTTTTCTGGAAAGGACCATGTGTGGTTGTTCACAATAGCAACACTGGTGCTGTAGGTTTTTGTTACTGTTCTTTCCCAGGGTGAGAATTAAGCAGTCTCAACTTTAAGTGGGGTGCTCCCTAAGGTCTCATGTGATTTGTCTATGTGACAGCTTGTCCTCTTTCCCTCCTCTCTGAGGGGCTAGAAAGGAAGAGTTTGTAGGGGATCTCTTAAGTGGTAGGGCAGTGTAGTTTCCACGTTTGCTCAGTGGATGGGTAAGTGATTCTTTAAGACTTTGTTAATGAGTAGCTTTCCCAAGACAATTAAGAGGTGAGGATGTACTGTCTGTGCCAGGCATAGCATCTTACTATTCTCTTGTTAGTCCAGAAACCACACTGATGTTTTACATGGTTTGAAACAGGCTCAATAGCATGGACTCTGCTTCTTTTGGTTGTTTTCAATAAGAATTTAGGATTCTGTCTTTCATGTTGAGAGAGGGGTGCTTTTTTCCATTAGAGAAAAATTGAGTAGAATAAATTAGTCAGTTCCTTGAGAATGGCCCTTTTTAGTGTCAGAAATAGGTGTTTAAAATTATGCATCCTTAAGGTTTGTGCTGCCATGTTCTGTGGCAGCATTGAAGCATATGTTCAATCCCAGCATCTGGATCTCTGTAAATTCAAGGCCAGCCTGATGTACATAGTGAGTTCCAGGCCAGTGTGCCTATAGTGTGAGACCCTGTCTCAAAAAATAAAATCTGGATAGAATGAGTGGAGAACAATGGAACCACTTGGAGTGTAAGGGGATAAAGTCAAATACAGATTCTTACCGTGGAGCCATAATTAACCTGTAGTTTCTGGACATGCTTCCATACCAGCAGATACCTGGTAGTCCAGCCTCCTCCCAACAACAGTAAGCATTTATTGAGAGTGGTATCTTTGCTTTCATTTCCCCAGCACACATGTGTTGCTTGTTTTTTTATTAGCAGCATCTGCTCTTTTGCAGCAGTTGAAGTAGAGCCTGGCTGGTAGTAACAGGTAGAATTTACAGTTCTCATCAGGAATTTAACATCCTACTGACAAAGAGCTCTAAATTCTTTAATATTTTATGATGCACTTATGTTATGATGCCAGGACATGCAAATATATATGCTATAGATATTATCTCTTGTATGCCTATAGATACTCTACTTATTTTATGAAGAAAGGAAATTTGGCCTGATCAGGTTTCATATGTTTTATTAGAAGCCACTGCACTTACTTTATTAAAGGCATCTTGATTTATAAGTGTGAAGAAAGTAATTGTTCTTTAGTATTTTGGGAACTGGCTGTGCTTTTAGGAATCCGTGCCCAAACTATAATACCTTTTATACCAAAATTTGAAGTTATCCTTTTGTAATTTTTAAAACTGTTACAAAATCACAAAATGGCAGATTTGGTAGTTTTGATGTAACCCTTGATTTGAATATGCAGCTAAGCACTGTGTGTGTTGATTGTGTGTGTATTCTGTAGGCTTGAAAGGCTGTGTGGTGGACTTGAAAGTGCTCACCAGCCACCAGGACAGCTTGTTCTCTTCTTCGCTATTGTAGCCATCTGATCTCGGACAAATATTTTAACCGAATCCATTCTTGTGTCTGTCTCTGAAAAGTACTTAGTACAAGTTCTGTTCCTGTGATAGTGCTGTTGACCCTGTGAAAAAAGAACAGGGCACAGTTTGAAAGTACAGTGTGAGGTGGGAGCTGTTGTTACCATGTGGATAAGACCACCTTCTACTGTCCCTTCAGACCTGCCAGTGACTCTGGAAAATCAATTGAATGATCTCATATAAGAATCTTATCAATCCTTTAATCCCAGCACGTGGGAAGCAGAGGCAGGTGGATCACAGTGAGCTCAAGGCCAGTCTAGTCTGGTCTATAAAGCAAATTCCAGGCCAGCTCTGTTATACAGAGAAAACTTGTCTTGAAAAACCAATAAAATAAAATAAAAATAAAAAGTTCTACTTTGTTGTAAAATAGACCATTTTGAGGACTGGAATTTCTTTATTTTCAGGTTATTGCCAGCAGCAACTATACTTTATTGCAAAGATTAAAGGTTTGAGTATATATGAAGTGCTTTTATATATACATTTCTCCAAATATTTTTATAAACCACTAATGTTTTATCTTTCTGAAGTTATATAAAAAGTTAAGATTCTTGTCTTTCCATGTATCTTTAGGAGCTAAGTTGTTGCAGTCTTATAAAGTAATAGTCAGATCCTGCTGTGTGACTCCTTACTGAACTGATTCCCACTTCTTCCTTCAAAACAGAGATGTGCTCCTGCATCTATCCGCCTCATGGACAACCAGCAGTTTCAGTTTGGTGAGTAAGGAGTGGCAATTTTAGAACGTGCTCAGCTTCTAGAATTTTCAGAGAACGATGATTGCCATTGTGCTGTCCTTCATGGAGCTTTTGGTCTAGTCAGGACTCCCAGTCTTCTAAAAGAGAGTGCAGTGGTTATGGAGGGCTGTGGAGAGCACAGGGTGCTGGGTTGCTCAAGGTAGGGGAGGAAAGTTTGGAAAGGCTGTTGTAAGAGGTGGCACTTGGTCTGAATCTTCTGGGGCAGATGAAGGCTTGGCTTGCTTGAGTCTTTTGTCTGACCAGAGTTGTTTCCTTGTTGGCAAGGCTGAACCTGTGAAAGCATAGTTTACTCTATAAACATTTTTGTGGATATTATCCTGCCTGCAGTGGTCTTTCTTGTGGAGGGACATCAATAATCTTTGTCTTAGAAAGTCCTTTCTGGCAGTGTTGCTCAGGGTGAGTGAGAAGAGGATGGACTGGAGATGAAGCTGCAGGTGGTGAACAGTGCATGGGCGAGCGTGGAGCACCTTGAGTAAGAGTGGCAGCAGTGGATAAGAGGGCAAGTTTTCAGGACAGCTGTTGGCCACCTGCAGGGGGCAAGCTAAAGGGAAGGTTGGGAACATCCCCAGACATTGACTGGTTGATTGGCAGTGGGGTTTTGGAGAACATGTATTACAGTGGATGATTAGGGATGTCTTAAGAGAGTAATATCCAACTGTTGTTTTTTATGTGTTACTGAGGTAGTAAAATGTCTCAAGAATACATATCTTTATTAAACCACCTGTAGTTTGAATAGATTTTATTTCTGAGCAGGATGTGTAACAGCTTATAATAGGCATTTGAGGAAGGCTTCTGGTGCCATCTTCTGCTTCCTCAAACTTTTTGCTCAGAGATGTACCAACACGCCCCTTCTACTTTCAACTTAGTCATTATCTTTTAATTCTTAGTAATTTTCTAAGTTGCATATAAATTTGGACCTTGTGAAATCTAGTCTTGACTGTTTCCTCTTCCCTTCCCCACTAGAGAGATTCTTTTGAAATATCACGCCTCTGTTGGCTGTGACTTTTCTTTTTGCTTTCTTTATTGGTACATAGTCGTTATACAGAGGGTTGGATTTCATGAGAAAGTTTTTCAGCAATGTCATATTTGACCATATGCACATCCCCTTCCCCTCTGGTCCACTCTTTTTCCCTTTAGGTTATGTTTTGATTCCTCAGTATTCATAGAAGATTATGTCTATACATTCTATCATGGCTTCATGTTTAAGCAATTAACTAAGTAGTTCTTAGCACAGTGTGATATCCAGTACCATACAGCCATGTGGCCAATTGATAAGTGTTTATGTCATATTGGTTAATGAGGTACAAGGCTTATTAACTGTACTATTTTTAATATTTTTATTTCCCCTGATACAACCTTAATATGATATACTGAAATTATCTATTTTCAGTATACTGATGTGATCTGCATATTTACTGTTTAGATGAGACTTTCAATTTTGAGGAATATTTCTTTGTCTCTATATCTCCTGCACTTACCACATAATGGACATTTAGGTGTTGGTTGAATTAATCATTGAACTAGCAAAAGAGAGTGAACAAATTCTCAGTAACTTATAGCACAATGCTGATCACATTGTGAATATCACAGTTTCTTATATACCACCTGTCATCTGATCTTCAAGGTGATAAATCTACAAGTTGTGAGTTGTAGAGTTGTGATCAAACTCAGTTTGTCTGATTTCAAAGCTCCATGCTTTAACTTTGTCTAATCACTACAGAAATACATTATTAACAAGCCCTTCTAGAAGAATTAATATTATAGTATCATGAAATTGATGCTATATGATAATTGGTGCTAATTATACCTTCTGACTAAAAGATTTAGAAATTAATTTTCTATAAATATGAGGTACAGTAACCAAAATATATTTTATATATAATAGTTTTGGTAGGCAATGGTAACTTGGTGAAAAAAAAGGAACTGATGTCTTCAAGATATTGCTAATGGTCAACACACTTAAAATCAGTATTTCTTTTGTAATAGTAGATTTATTTTTGGTTGTGAGCCTAGCCTTTAATGGCTGAGCCATCTCTCCAGCCCAATAGTAGATTTAATTCAGTATTGTGGATGAATGTGCTGATTCCCACCATTGTAATGGGAATGATGCCCACCAAAGTCAGTAGTTAAGGAGATCCTTTTAACTTTAAGGATTATTCACACAGGAATTCTCATGTATTGTTTAAAGATAAGTGGATTTGCAGATTAATTAAATTAATTAATTAAAGCATAATTTAAATTTTTGGCAAGAACTCAAGGCATACTCATGACTTTGGTGGTACTGGGAATAAAAGTTAGGCTTTGGGTATTCTAGGAATGCTTTCTACTACTGAGCGATATCTCGGCCCTCTTCTCACTTTTTGAGGGAATGCCCAAAAAGATGCTTAGCTTGGTCTTGAACTTGGTCTTAGTCCAGGTGAACCTTGAACTTCCAGTTCTCCTGCCTCATCCTCTTGAATATCTGGGGTTACAGCCCTGAACCCCAGCATAGCTCAACACATTTATGTGTTTAATTTTAGTTATTAATGTAGGGTGAGCCTTTGATAAAAAGGAGTGAGCATTCTGATGATGTGCTATTTCTAAGTTTATATATGCTTAAATTATCTTTTAAAGCATTGTTATGCTGGAGAAACATCCCTGACATCTTATAGGAAAGAAAAAATTTCTAGACAAATCAAAGTTTGATCCAGGGGCTCCAAAACATCACTGAATTAGTCTATATCCACCCCACAGCTCATTTTCTTTGTTTGCTACCTTGCTTGACTCTCAATTTTTCATTGTCAAAGCTGTAGCCTGAGTATCTCCTTAGTCTATTCAAAGTGAAATAAGACCTATTTCACTTACTTTTATGTAACCTAGTTTTTTCATTACAATCAGAAAAAAATTTAGTGACTAAATATTATATGTTTGAATTCTCACTTTAAAATGGATTGAAACAAAAGGCTGGCAGTGATTGTTTTAGAAGCAGCTAGTTTGCCCATTTGCATTTCTTTTAAAGGAAGATCTTATACTTCAGAACCCTCAACTCTAAAAGACTAGAATAAACCTTTATTTGAAGACAATTTTAGATTTGATAAGTACTTGAAATTCTTTTTGAAAATTCTGCATAAACATAATGGTATATTTTGAATTGTGCTCATAGCACTAAGGCCAGATGTGGACTTTACTGGAACCATCCCAGTGCTGTGAAGCTGCTCCTCATTGAAAATGATGAGAAACTTGTAGAAGGTTCTCACTCAATTAAGCATTATCTGCAGGCAATGATGTTACTTTAACAGACTCTGAAAATGTGTTATTTTGGCAATTTTAACTCCCTGAGTGTGATTAAAGAAGCAATTGCAGTTTTATGCTAAGAATTCTGGATGAGTTAAGAATTAATTAAGAAACAACCTTAAGCTTCACATGGGCTCCCTTTTTGGTTATAGTTCTGTGTGGTTTCTGTGTAATTAAAAAAAAAAATGTTTGGCTGGAGAGATGGCTCAGAGGTTGGGAGCACTGACTGTTCTTCCAGAGGTCCTGAGTTTGGTTCCCAGCAAGCACATGGTGGCTCACAACCATTCTATAATGACATCTGGTATTCTCTTCTGTATACTATATACATAATAAATAAATCTTTAAAAAATGTTAGCAAGACTAACCATCACTGAATATTGTTAAAAAGTAGAAATTAATGAGGTAGTTTTACTGTGTATAAACTATACCATTGAAACATAACTGAAATTATGTTTAGTATTAGTATAGTATTAGTTTCATGTAATAATTTGGCTTACAAACAAGCAATGGCTTTTACAAGTAAAAACTGTCACCTTTGAAAGATCTTAATATAAGCATTCATATAAATTAGAACTGTAAAAACTTGCTTTCCTTAAAATACTAAGTTAAAGCTATCTTTTGATCTCAAAAACACATAATTTGCTATTAATTTAAGCTATAACTTCCTTTTCTCATCCTAGGTCATGCTCTTAAACCTCAGGTCTCCTCTATTTTTACATCATTTTTGGATGGATTAAAAAAGTTTTATATTACAAAGGTAAGACTAAAAAAATCTAAAATTGTACATGTACAGGACTTGAGTTTTCTTCTTGCCTTCTCTGTATACACACCTCCTGTAAGGCTGTTTTTCCTTGGGGTGCTGTATTTTTATGTTGGAGCAGGTATGTTAGCATCTGAACTGTGCAGTCAGTTTCCAAAGACTTTGTCTCTAGTAAAGTCTAAAAACAATCCTGTATTGAACAGTCTCATGCTGGCTACATTTTCTGTTGTTTGATTTTTTTTTTTTTTAACTGTGTACTCAGAAGTGAAATGAGGTTCATTTATTTATTTAACCTTTGATTCCTGAGAACTTTAAAAGAAGGTTGTACTAGTGTGTGTCATAGCAACAATGTGTGTCAGAGTGTGCACCACCATGGTAATAATGTGTCATTTTGTTGTTGTAGTTGTAAGGCTTTACCATTATTTTGCTTAATTAGGTAATGTTTCTTGATACGCCAGAAAACTGGCATAATTTTGTGAGAATTAGTTAAATGTGGTTGTTCTGCTAGGGAACGTTACTTGTTTTTCACTCTACTTCAGTACATACCCTTTTCTAAAAGTTATTTACAAAATCCGTGCCCTTTGGGTTTTATAAATAATAAAAATAAAATATATAGAAAATACAATAGGTATAATAATTATATACAATATATACAAGCAATAATTTTATGAGTAATGTTCACTCTATTTACAAATTCAAAGAAAATATTTTATTATTTATCTTATTTCGATGAGTCCAAAGGATTGTACCTAATTCACTTTCTGTCTAATTTTAGCATGGATTTTGTAAATAACTTTTTCCAATCAAGTGCCTCCCATTTTAATAAAGTTTTTCTTTTGGTGCCATGGATTTAAATTTATGTCTATTCTTATGACTTCACTTCTGAGCTGAGAAAACCTATTCTCTTCTAGTATATTTAGGGACATTTCATTTCCCAACCCTTTATTTTCTGTGTTGTCCTTTTTTTTTTTTTTTTTTTTTTTTTTTTTTTTTTTTTTTTTTTTTTTTTTTTTTTTTTTTTTTTTTTTTTTTTTTTTTTTTTTTTTTTTTTTTTTTTTTTGTAGTGCTGTTAATAAAAATAAAAATGAGGGTCTCATACACAAAGCAGGTGTTCTACCATTAAGCTATATCATATCCCTTCCCTATTTTAATTGACAAAAGGGTTTTGTTGTGGTGTGGTTATTGTTGTATTTGTTTTATTTAGATCTTTGGCTGTTAGATGAAGCTCTAGGTTGCTGTTCTCCTCCTCTATTCTGACATTGTATCGGCACTGGTGACGGTGACTAATGCCTGCTGATTTTTACATTGATGCCTAAAGCATCTTACTGCAGACAGTGCTACCCGAGAACAGACAGTGCTCATTCTTTGTAAGAATGTCTGTTTTGTTTTTGAAAAGTTAAAAAGATATAATTTAGTTTTACTTCTTATTATTTAGAATTTTCTTTGTTACCACCACTTGTTTGTTATTCTAGAAAAATTTTAGAGTCTTGTCCTTTTCAAATGATCACTGAGATTTTTATTATAATTGGAATATTCTGTGTATTAATTTGGACAAGTATTGGCAAACTTAAATTTGAAATAATTTATGCATCTATGTTAATTTTTCCGCTAGTGAATTTTGTTTATTTCTCTTTAAAATTAGTCTTAGTTCTTTGTACACACAGAATCTTTTTTTGTTAATATTATGTAATATGTCTTGGTTGCTTTGTTAGCTCCAACCAGATTCTTTGCTCTATCATTTTGTAATTTGAGTTTGTGCTTTTTTCCTTTTTTTAAATTTACAGTTAAAATTCTGTCTGGTTACCTGTTGTATTACTATATCAGTAGGTGATTATAATACTGTAGTATAGTTTGAAATACTATGTATTTTGTACACCTCAGTTCCTTGTGTTTGTTCTTGCGGCTGGGCCTCAAGCCCAGGACCTCATGTAGGTGGAGCAGGCCCTCACCTGTGAGCTGAACTTCCAGCAGAGCCAGTAGATGCATCAGGCACTCTTGTTAATTGCCGTGTAAAGCTGCAAAGCTCACTGTTTAACAGGCTGCTGTAATTGAAGCCAAACCCGGAAGGAAAAGAGCAAAAACATATTTCAGTTTGCTATTTTATAGGCTAAGGCTTCCCCGTAATAATAAAATTTTATTTTATATTTTGTAGTTTAAAGGATTTGATCCCAATCAACTAAGTGTAGCCACGTTACTGTTCGAGGGGGACCGTGAGAAGGTTCTTCAGCATGAAAAACAAGTATATGACATTGCTGCGAAATTTGGGTATGGCTTTGAGTTTGTAAAAAAGAGGAAGTATGCTGAAGTTGTGCTGGCTTCATGCAGACCGTGTGTGCCAGCAGTTCAAATTTAGGCCTGCTATTAAATTCTTTGTGATCTATGAAAGTAACCTTAAAATACTGTTTTTATCCCAGAAACTTGTAGAAAGAGTGATCTGTTGCTTGACCTAATTTTACACATAACACACAATGTGTGTGTGTGTGTGTGTGTGTGTGTGTGTGTGTGTGTGTGTTAGAATGTCAAATATTTTGCTTTGCCTGGATTATTTGCATGAATGACAACTTTGATGTGTTATTTGTTGTTTAACAGTGAAACAAAATTGTCAAGTTACTAGTTCATGTATAAAGCATTTTGCTAGTGTGTTTTAAAAAGGAAATTATATTTGGTCTGTGGTATTTGATAAATTATCTATACTCCACCCCCTGTCACTGTTTTATATTGATATAAAGAAACAGAAAACACTTCACGTCTATAACCAACTGAATAATGATGTGGTGGTTTCTGTCTGCTTGATGGATTAGAAGACTGATGGGAGAGAGCTCCAGTGGATATGCCATTTGTCAGGGCTGTTTCTCCTCACTTCTCAGGTGCAGAAGCCAGCAGTCTTTTTGTACCAGTCTTTCCCATTTCCCATTTGTCCAGGGCTTAGGGCATACTCAACATTAAACTTATTCTGAACTCTATTAACATACATCTCCCTTCCTTTCTCTTCATCTTAAGAAACTCACTTAAATTGAAGGTAAATGCTTTAGTGTCCCACTGGTACATGTGCTAACTTAGCTTATTTCTGTGGTTGCTGGAGATGAGTATTGTGTTCTTACAGTAAAAACAGTCTAATTTTAGACTCAGTTTTTACTTTATTTTGGTACTGTCTTTGAGCATTGAAAATGTGTTTCTCTTTTATTTTTGATCTATTTTGAAATTGCAAGGGGGATTTTAATTTCCTTAATAGAAGATGAAGCAATATTTTACCATCCATTTTTCTTTAACTACTAAAGTTCTAAGTTAGATATACTTAATGTGTAAGTGGGTTTCAAATCTCTTTTTTTTTTTAGCTTTTGAATTGTACATTTTTTTTCTTCTCCAGAGAAATATTGTATTTGTTTATTTTCTAGTTTGTAACTTATATGAGATACAAATATAATTTGTTTAAAAGACTTTTTTCTCCTTAAAAAAGCATATTATTAATCAGAAAGGAGATTTAAGTTTTTTTTTTTTCTGTATCTGCTCTAGCTTGAAATATTAGAAACTGAAGCTTTAAAATTTCTTTTTATTTATGTTTTCACTTGATCTTAGCAAAAAAAAAACCTGGGAATTGATCCTTATGAATTTAAATATTTAGTTGAGATTTCTAAAGTTTCAGAAGTACTTTGATGGAAATGAAAAGGACATTTTGCCATAATGTTTGAGCTGCTGGATATGTGGTTAAATTTTCTTAGTTCTGCCTCTTCTCTCAACATATGTACCCCAACAACTTTATGGAAATAATGCTTTTCATTGCAATTCAAATCAAAGCTAGATGATTAGTAGCTTATAATGTGCCACATTAGCTTTTGTAGTACAGGAAATTAATGCTGATACATGACTGCTCTTTCTACCTTACACTTAGTTTACCCTGTCTCTTCTCCTCTGTTACTTTGTTTCTTAGGGCATACTCTGTGTGTATGTTTGATTATAAATTTATAAATTTTTTTCAATGAGTAAATGATACTCAGAAGGATGAGCATTTTTTTCTCCGTATTTTTTTTCTGCTCTATTCTCCCTAATTACTATTTTATTTGAGATATTGTCTTTTAACCCATAGGGCTTTATCAAAGTCATTTTAAAATCTGATCTACTTTCTGTCATGAAAGTTACTGATGTTAGTTTTGTTTTCTCACAAGAACCTTCATTTACAACTTAAAATGGAGCTGGAGAGATGACTTAGTGGTTAAGAGCACTGGCTGCTCTTCCAGAGGACCTGAGTTCGATTCTCAGAAACTACTTGGTGGCTCACAATTTAGAAATAAAATTAAATTATCTGGGCAGAGGTGGTACACACTTTTAATCCCAGCATTCAGGTGGTAGAGCCAGGTGGATCTCTGTGAGTTCAAGGCTGGCTTGATCTACAGAGCAAGTTCCAGGACAGACTTCAAAGCTACACAGAGAATCCCTGTCTCAGAAAACAAAATTGAATGAATGCATGAAAATCATCTTTGAGATATGTGGTCCAACCTTCCTGAGATAATGTTGGATAATTGCAGTAATTTTGTTTACTTTAAATAAATGTGTACTAAATTTATCCATTAAAATGAAAATGAAATTAGTTCAAAGCAAGGAGGAAAAGTCTTGACTAGGATTAGAGACTATCTGGTTTTTTAAACTGGATTTGCTCCTTGCTTAAAAGTAAGTTCTTCTAGTACTTTTGTCTGCCTTTCCTTGTTAAATATACAAATCTGTAGTTTGAACAATTCAGATTACTAGGGAAATGACTTGGGGCTAATCTTATTTTATTATTCTTAAAAATCCATTGTCTTTTAGTTTTCTGACTTCCTGTCTTTAGTAGGCATGGATTTTTGTTACTGAAGACTTGAAGGCCACAGCAGAGCCTCTGAGCCTTGGTCATTCTTTGTGCATCACAGTGGGAGGAAGGCTAAAGTGTGTACATGGTGGTGGAGCATTTAATTAGAACATTCTTAATCCATCCTTTATTTCCTTTCTTCTTTTTGTCCTGTGTTCTTATTGCCTCATTAAGTAAAATTGACTAGTTTTGGGGACGTGATCCCATCAGGTACAGTGTTTTTATGTGTTATTGCACTCATTTTACCCCCTTTTCCTCCTGCTCCAGACTATTCAATGTGCCTCAACACCCATGACCAAGTGGACGTAATAGCTAAATGCTAAGTGATTATCCTTGATTGTTTATCTATGTTTGCTAGTAAAATAATTTTACTCCTTTAAGAGCTGAATAATCTTCACCTGCCAGTAGTCATTATAGATGCTTTGATATTTTCCATAGAACTTAAAATACTTTATTTACTTTGTTTGATATAATTCAGCATGAAAGTGATTAGTTTGGCCAGATGGTCCTTTTATATAAAAGTCCTTTTTATATGAGAGTCTGGTTTTCCTCTCCATTAAACTACCTATTTCTTTTTTAAATATGTTTAAGAACCTTGTGAATTGGTGTTTGAAATTTGTGAGATAACAAGAAGTAGATGATGGATATTCTACTTAGAAATAAAGCATTTTGAGTCTAACCACACACACACACACACACACACACACACACACACACACTGTTGGAGTGGCTGCAAAATTGCCAGATTTAGAAACATTTTATTTCTGAGATTTGAATTTTGTGATTGCTTACATATTGCACCTTAATTGGATTTTGGCTAAATTGACAGTTCTGAAGCCAAAAATGAAAGTAGTTCCAAAAGCTAAATTTGCAAGAAAACTTATGATTATGAAAGCCCAAATTGCCCTCTATTCTCTTTCAGGGTTTATGAATACTGGATGGATGTCCAGTTCCAGGGTTTTTTTTTTTTTTTTCTTTAATTGCTGTTCTTTGCTTCAGATTTTTTATTTCATTACTTTTATTTAAGTGCGTGTGTATGCATACATGTGTCAGTTTATCTGGAGCTAGAGTTCCAGGTGGTTTTAAGCCATCCAGTGTGGGTGCTAGCAGTCTAACTTGGTCCTCTCCAAGGGTGGCAAGTTCTCTTACCCACTGATTATTTCTTCAGCCCCTTCAGGGTTTCTTCAAAAAGCATGTTTCTATGGGGTTTGTCCACTGGATCCCAGTGTGGATGGATTCCTTATCACATAGTAGCAAAGGGTTGAAAGGAAATGGCTGGTTTGGGAACAGGAAAAGTAGACTTCATGTCACCCTTCACAGCAGACAGGCTTGTTCCCACCATAGCCACTCGTCACTGTCTGTCTTGCCCCATCCCCCCATGTTCTTCCCTTTATACCACAAGCTCCCGTGAGAACTGCTTTACTTCCTAGCTCTGTACTGTTTCTTCTTGTTTAGCTGTGGAGCCTGACTTTGTTTTGTGTCTACTTAAGCCAGGAGTCTATCTGCATCCCCCTTAAGTCCTGGCCACAGCAGTTTGGTGGTTCTGGAATTTTATTTGACTCTCGGTCTCACCCTCACATTCAACCTACAACTAACTTTCCTCTTTGACTGATTAGGCCTCAGCTGTATTTTGCTGGTTCTTTACCATCATGTTTATAAAATATCCTTCCTTTTGCCCCAGTCTTAAGTGAATTTCAGGACAGCTAGGGCTCTGTTACACAGAGGAACTCTGTCTCGAAAAACCCAAGAGAAACAAAAAAGTGTTTTCAGATTTGTTATTCAAGCTTGTTATCTTAATAACTGTGGTATATTAATGATTTGTGAAATTAAGATAAAAATGAGTATATCATGTTAATCTGTTGAACATTATTTTAAGATTTTATTAGTTTAACTTTTTTATTTTTGTTTCTTAAGTTAGAATATGTTGACACGTTCTTTATTTGTTCTTTATTTGCAGTGGTCTGGCAGCTGGAGAAGATAATGGACAGAGGGGTTATTTGCTGACTTATGTCATTGCTTACATGCGTGTAAGTTGTATTTCTGTTGATAATTACTTTCTTGTTGTCCTGATAAGACACCTTGATCAAGGAAGGCATCTTATAAAAGAAAAGGTTTAATTTGGGGCTCACAGTTGCAGAGGATTATAGTCCATGACCGTCATGGCAGAGAATGTAGCAGCAGGCAGGTATCTCACTGTAGCTGAGAGCTTACCTCTTTATCTACAAGTAGATATCTAACTGGGCATAACGGAGACCTTTGACATCTCAAGTTGCCCCCCATCACATAGCACACCTCCTCCAACAAAGCCACACCTCCTAATCCTTCCCAAAGCACTCAACTATATAAACTTATGGGGCCATTCAAACCACCACTTTGATTAGGTTATAAATAGTAATCTTTCTTGCTTAGGATGAATAAAATTGCTTTATTTTTGTAAGTATTAAACTGCTGTAATTTAGTGCATCATTTTATGTTGGGGTGTGGCCTGGTTGGGGGCAGGAGTCAGGGTTGCCTCAATGCTCAGGGCTCTGCTTTTCCTCTTGCGGGAGGGGTAAAGATTGCTCAGAGAGTGACGGCACAGTCTCCAGGAACAAGTTGAAGCAAGCAAGTTCAATCCCTCAGACCTTTTCCCCCAGCCAAAGGAAAGGGCTTTGTTTCGCTGGTATCTTTGGCTGGAAGCGGTGGTCTAGGAATTTTGTATTTGGACTCTACCCTCATCAAGGCCCCGGGCTTTGTGGCTAGGAACTCACAAGTGCTTTTTTTTTAAAAGGCACTAGTTGTCACGAGTATGTACTGGTTGAGGCTGGTCTAATCTTCTGGCCTCTTAGAAGCCACTACAATTTTACTTGAAAGCTTGGATTTAGTATGACTTTTTAGAAGCCCCTTTAAAATTCTTATATGTTCTTTTGAGGAACTTAGAGGTGATTTAATGATTTTCTCCCTTTAAAAAAAAAAAAAAAAAAAAAGGAGCCAGCCTCTGGCTGACAGCTGAATTTGCCTTCCTTAACTTTACTGAGTAAGACTCAAGCCATCCTGGGTAGCACAGTCTTCCTCCTAAGACTCCTACTTAGTCACACTCCCCTGTCACGTGATTTATAATCCATCTTAGAGATGTATAAATCTTTATCCTTCCTTTAAAGTGATCCCTGATTCCAAGTAGTCACTGGTTCAGAAGTGATGCTGACTATCCAGAAGTCAGAAGCTGTTTGTATGAACACTGCAGCTTTCTCACCATGCATTCCATTCTGCTTATGAGAGAGCATTGTTGCTTATACTGCTTTCAAGTCTGTTGTACTTACTACTATAAAGCCAGCCTTTTGAAGGGTTAGTTTTTCATTTGTTCATTTAGTTCTGGTTTCCTATTTTGGCTGTTACAGATTCTGGTTGAAGTTACTTTTATTATTTATTTTAAAGTTTAACTGTTAGTAATTTTAATGATTTTTATCTAAAAAGATGCATTGGCTGCCTTACTAAAAATTTCACTTTCCCAGGGGATAAATTTTCTAATTTTTTTCTAGTTGGAAATTGTTTTGAGGGAAACATTTTTACACACACACACACACACACACACACACACACACACACACAGAGTTCTCAAGAGGCATGAAACATTCTTATTTTAGGAAAATTTAGTCCTAGTTAAGGTCTGTTTCATATTGTAGTTAACAGTTAGCTATCTCACCCCCAGGGTACGTACTGGGAAGGAGACAGGCTGCTTGTTCCCTATGTTAGGAACGCTGACCAGGAGCTGTGCATATCATGTAAGGGTCTCGATGACAGGATCGCCTGTCACTCTCCTAGGATCTCTTTAGAGGAAATATTTATGAAATTATACATTTTCTCTGAGTATATTAAGGGTTATATACTGATACGTATATTTCCCACAACCCTGGCCTCGGAATTCTAGAAAATTAATGCAACTGTAATATGTATAGCTTGTACTTTGGAAGAAATACTCTGTTTTTAAGTTTCCAGTTAATTTTGAGGCTAACACAGAAGCAAGTTCTAGGGCTCATTCTCCCTAAATTTATTTGCTTTATCATTACAGTTTCCCCCTTCCATTTATTTATTTTGTGTTTGAATGTGTACGTTTTGTGTAAGTGAGTATCTCACAGCATGTCTGAAGGACAGTCTGCAAGAGTCCATTCTCATCTTCTGTCCTGTGTGTGGGTCCTAGGTGTACACTCAGGTCCTCAGGCTTGGTGACAGCTGCCTTTACTGCTGAGCTGCCTTGCCATCCTCATTGCTTTAATCTGTAAAGTTTTTTTCTGGTGCGTACTCCTGCTGTCAAAGGAATGATTCCTGGACAAATGGATATGTGCCACTGAACACACAGTTTAGATCAGTGCACTTGGAGGTCTGCCCTCCCAACACTCAGTACAATTGAAATGATTATTTTACTATATTTTATTTATTTTTGTTTGGTTGGTTTTGTTTGGTTTGGTTTGGATTTTTGAGATAGGGTTTCACTGTGTAATCCTAGCTGTTTGGGAACTTGCTGTATAGACCAGGCTGGACTTGAACTCAGATCTGACAGCCTCTGCAACTCGAGGGCTGGCATTAAAGGTGTATACCATTATACCTAGCTGTATTTTCTAAATTTATTTCTAAGTAAAACTTGATGTGGAAAAAAGTGCTTCCACCCCTGCATATCTCCCTCCTACCCCATTCTACCTCTTGTTTTTTTCCACCTTGATGCTCAGTTTTTATATTGACTATTTGACTATTTTGTCCACCTAACATCTGTTCTCAAATCTCCTCTACACTTGCATAAACCTTTCCTAGAGGGAGACTTCATTCACTAGAGAATTATGTGTTCCCTTTCTGTGTCAGCTGCCTGGTCTGCTGCTGAGGCTCCTGAGAGCAGTACAAGTTTCCTGTTGGTAGAGATGGTCATACCACACTTGGGGACTTTCTAGTATTCTTATGAGACAAACAGCAGGTTAGATTAGATTAGAGATTCACTACTAGCAACTTCCAGAAATTCTAGTCGTTTATCTATTAGTACATCAGTTGTAATTTTATGATTTTTGTGTGTCTTTACAGGATTTGGGTTTGGAATACTATATAGTAGGAGAATCTTTTGAAACTTCTGCTCCGTGGGACAGGTAAACCTAATAAAAGGGCTTACTCTGATATAATTTATAATTGATGAATGTATATGGATACGTAATTTATCTGTGTGATATGGGAAGTTTAAAATTTTTATAAGAAACATTAAGATAAGGAAGGTACTCTTTGTTTAAATGAATATTATTCGTTATCTGAATACCATTGCTTTCAACCTTCACCCCACCTCTTTCCTGGATTAAAGTCAAAATTTGCTACATAGCAAACGATGGAGTAAGAACCCAAGACTGGTTGGTATACAGGAATAGAAAAGGAAAAGCCCTTAGGCAAAAGATAGATGGGACAATTTAAGAAAAGCTAGCAAAAAACAAGCCAAGCTAAGTCTGGGCATTTATCACTAAGACTAAGTCTTCATGTGTGACTTATTTGGGAGCTGGGTATCGGGCCCCTGGAGTCCTCCTTCTCTGGCTACTTTTTTTTTCCTCCAGATTTTTCCTTCTGTATATTCTCTTTGCCTGCCAGCCCCACCTATCCTTTCTCCTGCCTTGCTATTGGCCATTCAGTTCTTTATTAGGCCATCAGATGTTTTAGACACACAAAGTAACACAGCTTCACAGAGTTAAACAAATGCAACATAAACAAAAGTAATACACCTTAAAATAATATTCTACAGCAAAACATTACCATGTAGTGTGACTTAGCTTAGGTTATTTATTATGCTTAAGTAAGTGTTCTTTTGAAAACCTTCCTCTCCTACCCCAAATTATTAAACCTTTTGTTTTCTTTTGTAATATATTATTTAGCTTTGATGTGTGTATGTGTGTGTGTGTGTGTGTGTGTGTGTGTGTAGATTTAACAAGATCTTCACTTGCATTTAAATAATTTCTGAAAGAAATCCAGTTTAAGTTATTAATCATAATTTCTATTTTTAAGTTTAAGCAAGATTTTGGTACTAAAACACATGATAGAAAATGTCTTGGATAGGATGTGTGGGAAGTATTTATTTGGGTTTCTCTACTGGAAACACACATATTTATACTTATACATGCTCACACAGTGCAGAGAATCAACAGTAAAAACTGAAATAATTTTATAAACATGGGCTGTTGAGTTAACTTTTAATACATTTGTAAGAAGATGATCATGCCTACATTTCAACTTTCCTTTATAAAATGCATGAACTCTTTTTAATCACTAATGAAGTGCATAGGCTACAGCAGATCCTTCTGAACCCACTATTTAGGCATTAAATATTTAACGTCTTTTTCTCTTCATACCTTATTTTTTTCTCTAGAAAGCATCTGTCTTTTCTTCATTATTTTAATCTACTGTGGATTTTGACTTTTGGGGTAACTGGCAGTTCAATTTCAAGAATTATTTGAAATGAACTTACTCTATAGGCTTACTCTGTTATTCTGTTCCCCAAAAGTGCATCCCTCCCACCAATAATCTGTATTATTCTGGCTATCCTGGAACCTGCCTTGTAGCCCAGATAGAGAATTTGTGATCTTTTTGCCACAGCCTCTGCTATGTGCTCTCCCCCCATTTTTTAAAAACAATTTTTAAAGTACATTTTAACAAGGGACTAAATCTTAAAAATAAAAAGAATTGCCAGCTGATCAACATTGTTCCTTTTGGAGCAGTAGTTTGGTAGGCAGCTCATGTTAGTTCTGTCTGTGATGACTTCACTTCATCATACTGCTTCTCACTGATGTCTTAGTATGGATGGCTACATAGACTGATTGGCTTACATGTTTTTAACTAAGATCTTTTTTCCCCTCACCTTGAAATGTGTTATCAGGGGACTTTGGGTGTCTGGGGTTGCTGATCAAGGCCCTTTTGGTTTATAGAAGTCTGCCTTCTCGTGTGTCTTCATGTGGCTTAAAGCAAGCCTTATTACTTTGTGACATACCAGTTCCATCCATTAGGACTTCACTCTCATGATCTGATTACCTTCCAGAGGCCAAGGCCTTGCCTCTTAATATTATGTGGTGTGAAAGGGAAGATTTCAGTGTGTATTCTGAGGCAGACTCAGACCTTCTGTCTTTTGTCACTGAGAAAATGGATTATTATAGTGTGATTGTTTTAGCATTACAAATTTCCTTGTTACCTGCTAATGTTCTCTTTTTATTCTTCTGTGGAGGCCAGTCAATTAAGTAAGTATGTAATACATGAACAGATAAAAAAATATAAAAAACTTAATGTTTATTCAACTATCTTTTCTAGGGTTATAGATCTGTGTCGAAATGTTAAAGAGAGGATAAGAAGGGAATGCAAAGAAAAGGGTGTTCAGTTTGCACCTCTTTCTACATGCAGGTGAGTTTCCATAGTTGTTTATAGTCTTGTTCTGAAAAGTACTGCTTTTAAACCTTACTGTTGTGTAGGTGGATATGTATGTATGAGCTGTATGTGATATGGACACATGCATGCCATAGTGTGTACATGTTGTAGAACGTTTTTTTTGGTCCATTTGGGGCTTTTGTCTCCCAAAGAAATGAATCAGACACTTATATACTTTATATTGTTTGGCCCATATCTTAAGCACATTACTAGCTAGCTCTTTTATCTTAATTCAACCCATTTCTATTAATCTTCCCGCCATGTGGCTCAGCCCGTACTTCTAGATGTTCCTCCTTTGGGGGTCTGATGGCGACTGGCTAACTCCACCCTCCTTCTGCTTGTCTCTTCTTTTGATACTCCACCCACTTCTACGGTGCTCTACATAGGCCAAATCAGTTATTTTATTTACAGCATACAAAAAACATTCCCACCACATGCACTGGAAGTCGGAGGCCTTTGTACAGCCCATTTTCTCTTTCCACTCTAGTGTCTGAATATTGAACTCAAGCAGTCCGGCTTGAATAGCATGTACTTTTACCCACGGAGCCACCCCAATCCTCCCAGAGTATTGTTTTTAAACAGTTGTAAAATACAAATTTTCATCTGAGAAGTAGGTTTGGCTTGCTCATGTGGCAAACTTCTCTGGACATCTCAACACACTCTCATAACTGTTCCTTAGCCCCTGAGGCAGGGGACACTGGCTCATGAGTGAGCGTTATGTCCTCTCAGGACCTCATGGCCATGAAGAGCAAGTGAGCAAGCTCCTGGACAGAGGAGGCCTCTCACACTCTCTGGGGCAACAAACCACAGGTGGAGGCACAGCAGTGTAAACTAAGGAAATAGTCCCTGTGTGTGTGCGCATACTGTGTGTGCGTGCATGCTCATGCGCACATGCGTGTGTTTGGGGGGGGATGAGTAACTCTTTTCACTGTTGATTAAATCCTTGGGAATGGAATAAAGAACAAAAGGAGTGAAAGACTCAAAGTGTTTTCCGATAGACGCTTCATTGCTAATAGAAATATTCTGTACTTTTGTTAAGTTTGGTAGCCACAAGCCACACTGGTTAGGATGTGATTGAAATATTGCTTGTGTGAAGTTTAAAAAAAAATTAAGTTTTAAAAAAGCCACTTGTAATCAGTATCTTCCATATTGGACAGTGATTGGTTAACTAATCTTAACCTTTTTTATTAAATAACAGCAACCTCAAAGGAAGCTTTTCTGAGAAGGAACACTTTGCATTTAGTCTTACAATGTTAATTTATATGTAAACAGCAGGTTAAATATGTCAAGACAGAGGTGAACATTTGACTGTCTAGAAGGGTATTAAAGTAATTTAAAATGGGAACCAAATGTCATTCAGGACAGATTATGAGAAGAGAACCTTAAAGAAGATTTACCCAGTCTCCATTCCACTTTGTGTAACTGCCTGACATTATCATTGTGTGTGCGCGCGTCTGTGTCTTTGAGGGGGGCACCTCAAGGACACATCTTCAGTAACGGAGATGCAAACTACTTAGAATGTAAAATGAATAAAATGGAGGTAACTTGGAAGCAGTATGGTAGACCTGAGGAACAGCCATACTTGAGCACCAGACAGTTCCTGTGTACTCCTGTCTCTGGCTTCTGGAGCTTTGACTTCTTGATTGTACGGAAACACACCCGTCTTTCTGTCACTCTTAGTACAACATGCAGTAATTACACATGGCAGCTCAGGTTGTACTATGGAACAGGTTTGCATCTTGATGATTTTTCCCAGGTGTTGACTGCTGCAGGCATACTGAGCATGGTCTGCTAAGGTCTGTTAAAGCTATGATGTTTGATAGCTAGATATCACCAACGAACAACATTTTTATCATTAAGTTCAGTGTTGTCTGTATTTCTATTTGCAGTGCTCATTTCTCTGATTTATGTTATCTAATCTCAGCCTGGGAAATATACTTAAGGTTTTGTTTTATCCCAGGATTGGCCTGCCCACTTTCTTGTTACCATGACAACGTTTAGACTTTTAAAGATTTGGTATAAGACAATGTATCTGAAGAGTGGAGACACTGTTCTGCTCTTTAGCAATAGTTTAATCTTTTCACACTCTTATGTTCTATCAAAGTTTTTTATTGTTTAAACTTTGAGTTAGGCCAAGTTTGGTTAAATCAGTTAGGCCCATCATATTTGCTATAGACTTTAGTAGTATTCTTATATACAAATGCTTAAACTGTGTAATATATTGATCCTGAATTTAGTCTTAGTTAGGTTTTCTACTCCTGTGATAAACAAAAGCATTTTGGTGAGGAAAGGGTTTATTTCAGTTTACAATTCCCAGGTCACGCCTTCTCACTGGGGTAAATACAGGGGTGCTACTCACTGGCTTGCTTAGCCTGTTCATTATAGCACCTTAGGACTACCACCAGCCCACGGGCAATACCATAATGGGCTTGCCTCCTACACCAGTCAATACTAAGAAAATGTATGATAGGCCAATTTGTGGGAACATTTTGAGGTTTGCTCTTCCCAAAATGACTAGAGTCACACTGATATAAAACTAGCCAGTACAATGACACTCTCCTATTACAGTCTGGTTGTATAGTCATTGTTGCTAATGATCCTCTCTTGAGTGATGTGTACTCTTAATAAACAACTTTACTTACCCTTCAGTTTTTTTTTTTTTTTTAACTTGGTTATTCCCGATCACAGCACCTCGTAGTTAAAATAGTTCTCTAATTCTTTAAAACTTGTAAATCTGGAACTTAAAATGTAAATGTTCAAGAGATCCTTTTTATGAGTGTGAATTAACTCTAGAAGAAAAACACAGCTGGCAAATTGACATAGCATTGTTAAACAGCTCATTTCTTGTGTTCTGAGGCACCTAACATTTGGCCTAGAAGACCATTACAGTTTTAGATTAGATTCTGTTTGAACTGTGTGGTAAAAAGTATTTGTTGCTTCTGTTAGAGTCCTTGTTGTATCTCCATAGCTTGCATTTGGAGATTTGATTGTGTTTGTCCAAACTCTTTTTACATGCTTCCTAATTGCATTTTGAAAACTTAGATGTCTATTACATACATTATTTAAGAACCTAACATCCTGATATCTTTTGTGTATACCCATACAACATACACATGGAGTCATAGACAATAAGGTCATGCCACTGCGTTTGAGTTCATTATTTTGTCTCTCAAGTTCTTTCTAATTATTGTGAGCTTCATGAAGAGGTTGAATTTAAGTCTGATCCTATTTAGTGTTTGAACATTTCTCCCACTTCAGACCCATGCTTCTTTCTGTTAACTTTGAGAAATTTGGAAGATTTGTATCTCATCACCACATTCCATCAAGTCTGTTTGGGTAGTGCTTCACCTGCTCCCCAGAGACAAGGTTCTCTCTATAACAGTCCTGGCTGTCCTCAAAGTCACAGAGATCCCCCTCCTCTGCCTCTAGTGCTAGGATGAGAGGCGTGCACGACTGCCTGGCTATTGTTTGTTTTAACATCTGAATAAGATAGATGTTTTGTCTATTTCAGGTCAACTAGAAAAGCATTTGCATGACTTTAAAATTTCTTTTTAACTTTGGAGGAGTAATAATCTAGGCTTACGAAAAATAGTATAGTTGTGTTAGTTTTTTTCTAATACTGTGATAAAATACTCTGATAAAAGCAATCAAAGAAATGGATATTTTTGTTTTATCTCATAATATGAAATACAGTCCTTGCAAGGCAAGGCAGCAGGGCCCCAGCAGCTGGTCATTACATCCACAATTAGGAAACCGGATAAATGCGAGCTGCTGCTCAGTTCCTGCTTTCCACTTAGTTCAGGATCCTCTGCCCAGGGAATGGCCCTGTCCAAATTAAGATGAATTTTCCTATATCAGTTGACATAATCACAGGAATCCCCCACAGGCATACCCAGAGGCACATCTCCGAGATGCTGCAAGGCTGTCAGGTTGACAGTTAGCAGTAGCCATCACACTTTCCATATACCACCCACCTCACTCACTTTTCCCACTATCAATATCTTACATGATTACCTAGTATAATTATTAAAATATAAAAGCTAGTATTTTCTACTATTGACTGACTGACCTGGTTTTTAAGCTGCATAAAGCTGTTGATGTTACTTACCTATCTTCATATTCATAAGCTTTCTCTACATAGTATAACAAAGATAGTAAAATTATACTAATTGCACTTCTAGCTAAGTGTCCTTTTAAATGTCTTTACACTGAGCATAAAACTGTCTGCATTCCTCACTCCTGGTTCTGTATTCAGCAGTGTATACTTTGTGTAGTATATCTGTTTACTGTGGCAATATAAAATATATCCACATATATAGACTTGAACAATAATGATACTGTGCTTCTCTATTACCTACATGAAGAACTAATTGCAATAAGCTGAATGTAACTGAGGAAAAATTAAGTTACTTATCTTGTTAAGAGAACGACCTTCTAAGTCGGGTATTTGTTAGATCATTTTGACTGTGCATCATAAAGCAGTTTGTGTTAATACTTACCTGACTGACTATATTTTAAATTTTTTCAGATACGCTGCTTAAAATAAAGTTCCATTACTTGTAGATAACTTAAATAAGCTCATTGAGAATGGCATATTGTTTTTATAAAATACTGAATTTCATAAACAGTTTTGCTTTAATTCCTGTAGTTTTAAATGTAAAACAGATACTGAGCTGAGGCATGTATTTGTATCCTTGCTAGCCTCACAACTAAAGAAAGCACAATCCCTTGTTCCCACTGCAGTCTTAGGTGAACAAGAACCAATGAGCCCTTTTCCCTGTAGTGGGAGGTTGGATAGAGGATGAGGTTGTGGCTTGGGTGGGTTGCCCAGTCATCTTATCTCTGACCTTTCTAGGTGTGAACTCTGTTTTCATTGAATTTAAAGCCCTGTGGGGATTTTGTCTGTTTATCTTTTAGGGTGACGCAGACATACGATGCAGGTGCATGTATCTACTTCTATTTTGCCTTTAACTACAGGGGAATTAGTGACCCACTGACTGTGTTTGAACAAACTGAGGTAATTTTGCATATAGCTTTATGTTCTTTTACTAATTTAAATAAGTTTTAGTGCCAACTTAGGGATTTTAGTTTTAGTCACCTTAGTCACACGTCTTACCTGACTGCTGGCCTATTGAAATGAAAGATTCGTTAAGTCCACAGATTTACTTACCAAATTGTCAGTCTGACTAATGTTTGGGATTGGTGAAGCCTGTGTCTCTTAACAACAGGAAGGGTCATGACTGTAGGAGTCTTTGATTTCCCTTTGCCAGGCTGCACATCTCCAGGTGGTAGTTGTTCTTGAGGTCAGCAGTTTGTCCTCATGGTCTATGTCATTGTAATATATTCCCATGCTTGTGAATTTCTGTATGATATGATTGTGTATAAAGTTTTTGGGGATTTATTTGCCAGAAGTTTTAGTTACATTTCTTAAGTGGCCTTAAGCTGCTGGTTTTTATAGACTCGGGTGTTGGAGGCTATATTCCTTGTTAGAAGCAACATAGAATTTCTCCACTAAACTGGTAGAAGCCATAGTAGATGGGTCACTTAGAAACATGGTTGCCCTTGTTTTTTAAGTTGATTATGTTCTTGCCAGTGATATTTATCATCAGAAGTTTAAGAATATTTTTATTTGTGTGTGTACAGGCACATGTATGCAATGCCATACAAGTGAGGTCAGAGGATTACTTTGGGGAGTTGGCTGTTTCCACTATATGGGTCCCAGGGATAAGACTCAGGTGGTCAGGCTTGGCCCCAAGTTGCCCTTATGAGGAATCTCTCCTGTATCTCTTTAGACTGGCTGTGAGAATTCCTTGCTTCGCTGGGCAGAATGGTACTCCTCTGTATTTTCAAGAACAGGGGGGCAGAGGCAGGAGGACTGCAGCCAGCTGGGGGTCAGCCTGGTTTGCACAGCCTCATCTCACACAGCAAATGAAGCCTCCTAGGTATCCACAAATTGAAATTATTTCTGTTTTCCCAGCTCCGTTACTCACTTAATTCCAGATCTCATGGAGCTGTTTTATTTGAAGTGATTTATTAGAAATGTTCAGCTCTTGAGCAGAGGCTAGCATACTTATGATTATATGGGAGACCCCAACTCCCAAGTCTGGATGGTTCCTCCAGAGTCCTTTGCAATGAGATGTGGTCCACATGATCCACCGTGGCAGTCTTCTAGCTCAGCCTCCATTGATAGGCTTATAGACATGAGTATGTCCGAAAAGCTCAAGGCACAGAAGATATTCACTTATTAGCAAATCATTAAGAATAGAAAATATAATAAAATATATGCATGAAAAGCCACAATAATATACACTTTGTATAGTAATCTAAATTTTTTTTTTAATAAAAAGAAAATTAGAAGCAGGGCTTAAGTAGGAAAGAAGGGAAACAGCAAGATCCAAGGCAGCCCCAGAGTTGGTTCCCTCACTGTCTGTGTTATTATGTGTTTATCTTTCAACCAGGTGCATGCCATATGGTCCTTAGGACTTAGCACTTAGGAGGTTAAACAAAGAGACAAAACAGAGATTACGGTTGGGTTTTCCTCCCTCCCTCCTTCCTTCCCTTCTTTCTTCCTTTTCTTTTTAGACATGTGTGTAGAAGTACACATAATTTGTCTCATATGATTAAACTAAGAGATGTTCTCCATAAGAGTGTTTCTGGCTGTGTAGTGGAAATGAATGAAAGAGTTCAAACAAATTGCTTGGTACCTTTCTGGGTATCTGGGGAGAAGTCAGTAAATGTCAGCCATTTCAAGTGAAATCCAAGTAGTAGCAACATTTTGTATTGTTTCCATTTACAGGCAGCTGCTAGAGATGAAATCCTTGCCAATGGAGGGAGCCTATCACATCACCATGGAGGTATTTTAAAAGGGGGTGGTATAGAATTTCTAATATTCCTGCTTTTAAAAATACTTGATTCACTAAAATCCTAGGGAGAGCCATCACATGAGTAATTTGAGAGCACTTGAGATTCTGGAAACATTTTTATGTTTTAGAATAACTTTGATCAAGGTAGGTAGATTGTGTTATAGACAGCAGAGAGCTTGGTTTGATAAGCCTGCCTTGGTATGGAGCTTGTCAACTTTCTTAATTCTCAGAGACCTCATGTTACTATAGAGTAGATTATCTTACCTGGGAGATATTTGACCATAGCAGCCAAAGCTTTAACAGAAAGAAAGAAAAACAAAACCTATACAGTCTTTTCCAGTCACTGTTGGGATATAGATGACCAACAGTTGTACATATCGAAAGGTATTTATTTTTACCCAGACTCAGCAAATTAATTGACACGATTTTTAATAAGCTTAGGAAAGTAGTAGAATGCGTTTGTAAGATATAGTCTTTTACAAGTTAGACAACAGCCATTCTGTTATTAAAATTTTAATTTTTGAAATTATCTACAGGGTCTCTATAACAAAAACTTGTTACAGTATATTTCTGTAATTTTATTCTTAGAAAAAAAATAGAAATGTAGAGGTTTAAAAAAAAAATTTAGGGAGGTGCATGAGGACAAATAATCACCTAAAAATCAAACTGTTAGCCAGTCCTGGACTCTCCATGTGCCTCTTGGCCTTTTTTATTTTCTTTATAACTATATTATCTAAAATGTTGTGCGTTTGTGTTTAAATCATTTGCATTTGCTTGCTGGAAAGTTGGGGTACAGGAGGGCAACCTTTTTTTCCTGTATGTTGCTATATACTAGCACCAAGAACTGCCTGATGTACTCAGCCTCCATCTGTGTGCGCGTGCGTGCGTGCGTGCATGTGTACGTAGAGAGGGAGTTTGGAAGAATTTTGGTGGAAAAGAGGTATAGTGTAGATTGCCTGTCTTAACAAAACATTCTTATAGGAGGGCTGGAATGATGCAGATGAATGAGATGCAAGATGATTTAGACACTGTTACATCAGTTTCATCTTTATTATCTTTTTTCTTAACCCTCATAGGTAAGTGAGTAGGTTGGCGTGTGTGTGTGTGTGTGTGTGTGTGTGTGTGTGTGTGCGCGCGCGCGCGCGCGCGTGCATGTGTTTGCTTACATGTGTGAGTGCACTTGTGTGTCCGTGGATGTGGAGGTCTGAGTCTGGGTGGGAATCTTTCTTGATAGTTAACTTATCCATTGAGTCAGGGTCTCTCAGAGGTGCTAGTGGATGTTAGAATAGCAAATGAAGAGGCAGAAAACGGTCAGGAGAAATGTTTCAAGTGGAATTAAAGATGTGTGTCATAGTCAGTATGGGCAAGGGAGCAGAGTGAGGATGGCTGCCTGTAGAGAAGGGGTGATAGAAGCTCACTGTCCTTAGAGAACTGTTTACTACATGGACTGTTCCCTTGATTGTGGAATGATGGTCTCAGTTCTCTCATGTCTTGTGGTGTAAAATTTTTTTTGACAGGATTGAATGTGACCAAGTGACCTGCAGTGTAGAGGAGAGCCATACTGGTAGCATTTCCATGGCCAGTAGCTCTGTTTCTTTTGCATCTGTGAGGATATTCAGGTATTCTTGGGAGTGGCTATGTGTGAGGTACCCAAAGAGAGACATTCCGATGGCTGCTGATCTTTGTGGAGCACAGCTGTACTGATGAAGTGCGCCTTTTTTGTTTGTGATGGAGACTGAGCCCTAGGCCTTACAGCTGAGCTACCTCTTTAGCCCTTAGTTACCAGTTTTTGATACAAAGTATACTCAATGGCTTTTAATCTTGTATAATGTATTTTCTCCATATAAGTATTACTGGCCAGCTAGGCTTGAGAATTTCCAAAGATTTTCCTCCTCCTCAAGGGTGTTGCACAGTCAGTCCAGGAGAATTAAGTATTACATTCAGAAGCTACTGGTCAGAGGTGGTGCAGTTGTGCCCAGCTCACTGCGTTAGCTTATGTCCCTCACTGCTGCACTGTGCAGACAACTGCAGACACAGTGATGCCTGATTGTGAGGCAGGTGTTAGTGTTTTACCCGTGGGAGAGACACATACACTCACTGCCAGGTGCCACGCGAGAGTTTATTTTAGGGGGTTCAGATACCTAGAGAAGGGAGGGACGAGAGAGGGAGAGAAGGAAAGGGGAACTGGCTGCCACTTTGCGGGTTTTTGTTTTTTTTTTTAAGAGAAGGGATGGGCACAGATTGACATAGCCATGTCTGGGGGCGCGCTCTGCCTGCACCTGTTGTGTCCACTGGCGCAGTATGTCAGAAACACCTACAGTAGGAAGAGAGGATAAAGGAAGTGTTGATACTACCCAGCCATCCGTGGTTTCTGAGGTCTGCATGACTTAATCTCCTTTAGCCCTCTTCAGTATGCTGCTGAGCAGCTATTATTCATGTTTCAAATGGAATTCAAAACTAAAGTGTTACCAACAGTGCATGGGCTTCATTCTTTGATGTCCCTGTCTTTACACCAAGAAGCCTAATATATTTGAAAGATTTAAAATCTAAGATTGAAATTGACTGCCTTTGAAAAGAAATACTATGTATTAGTTTTTCTTTAGGAATATAAATTCCATTTTTTAATTTCCATATTATCTAAGATAATTACTTGTTAAGCAAGTGCCCTAGAAGGGAATCAAAGTTTTATTTCTTCATTATAGGTATATTTTTATTCTTAGTAGTTCTTTCCCATAAGTCACTTAACTTTCTTAATGTCTTTATCTAACATTTCAATATCAGGTACTGAAACAGTATAGACAGTTCATGTCACAGTGTCTTAGTTATCATCTCTATTGCTGTAGAAAACACCATGACGAAGGGAGCAAAAAGAAGGAGGAGTTTGTTTGGGGCTCACAGTTTCAAAGAGTTAGAGACTATGACGAACATAGCTGGGATCATGGTATCAGGAAGGCAGGCCCCAGGAGACCTCTAGAGGTGTTAGGAATGGCATGGGCCTTTGAAACCTCAAAGCCCACCACCCCAGCTGGGGACCAAATATTCAAATATATGAATCTTTGTGGGAAATTCTCATTACATTATCACTACATACAGTAAAACTACTTGTACAATTTGAATATATTTTCAAATTTTAGGTTTAGAGATCTTTATCTGTTAAAGACTTCACACATTGAAAAATTCCATTTATTGGAATTTTTGGAGTAGACTGTGGCAAGGTTTAATTTCATACTAAATTTAAAGACTGCCACATTGAAAGACACATTTTAAAATTTCTGTCTCATTTGTCATACTTATTTTTCTATGTGATCAGAAATGATGACTGCATGGAAACAAATTCTAAACTATCTGATTTCCTGTAGTGCTTAGAAAAGGAACCTAGGCTTGCAGACGTGCCCAGTCCACTTCCCGCACACTACCAAGTGAGGGTGCAGTCCTGCTCAGCTGTGTGTAGAGAGCACGTCCTTTCATGTCCCTCTTCACTCACTTCCTAGTGACAGTGTCAGCCCCACAATGCAAAACCATCCTGAAGATTTATGCCAATGACTCACCCCTCCTGGTACCACCTTAGTTCAAATCTGTTTCTGGCTGGTGCGCTGCAGTAGCCTCTTAACTCACCTGATCCTCTCCTCCCTTCTCTTGCTACCTGGGAATCTTTTCTTTAAATCAGCTTGTCTCTTCACATTCAGAACAAAGCCCAGACCCCTACCATCCCTTCAAGGATACAGTGGTGTGTCCATCCCTCTCTCTGTGCTTGTCTCTGATACATTTGTCCTGCCATTTCTTAAACATAACCTTTTTTCCGTCATGGTCATGCTGTCCCTTGTTTTCTGCTCTTCCCCTCATACATGTTTGCATGGCTCCCTTAGCTGCTCATGTAGGTCTCCATTAATGACGCCATTTTCCTAGAGATGTCCTCTACTCACTTGTATCATTTTTACTGTTTTGCATTTGAAATCTCTTCAGAGACAGAGTTGTGACTTTGATCGTATTGTGTTCTCCAATCCCCTGAACACTAAATGTCTGCTCCATATAGTTCTTCTTGAGGGACAAGGATTACAAGAGGTCACTATCAAGTCCATCTGCTATAAGACAAAGTATGAATGCACATATGAGGAGCACTCAATAATATGCAGAGAAATGCATGTTAGTATCTTTTGCTGAATAACTGACTCTGCTAATACACTTTCACAGAAGTATTGTAAAATAAATCAAATCTTTCTATAATTAATATGATCCATGCAAGGAAAATCATAAGTGCAAGTTATGCTTGGCTTATTGAGGTAGTTCAAGTCTTTCCTGGCAACTTGTATTGAGATTCTATCTCAAGATGAGTTTTAAAGTGATGTGTGGAATATAGTTGGATGGTGAGCATTTACCTCAGATGCAGAAGGTCTTAGGTTCATTCCCAAGAACTGCACATATGCGCACTGACAGACAGACAAACACACCCTAATATGTGGTCAAAATTATAACTGCATATAAGTTTAGGGTACCATAAATAGGAAAGTCTGTAGTCTTTGAAATCAAATATATATTGAACTCCTAGCTCCTAATTTACTGATAAGATCATAGAAAGCAGGTTCTCTGAGCTGCAGTTGTCCTTGACTGCAAACCACTTCTTAAGTTCATTATAGGATATAGTTGTGACACATGTATAGTAGCACCTACCGTGCCTTGCATGTAGATGCTGAAACATTGTAGTATGTATTTTTAAGTAGTTGGAGAGTTCCAGGTAGAACTCTGCTTTATTTTCTTAATCTTTTGCACTATCCACTCAAGAGTGGGTTGCAGTGTATTTGAAAAAATGTGGGAGTCTAACACTATCATTTTTATTTATAGTTTAGAAGTCTTACTCCATTGGTCTTTTATATATATATATATATATATATATATATATATATATATGAAAGAAAAAATAAGTTTCTTTCACATTACTGGCAGTGAAATTGGCTGTAGTAAAATATCTATTTTCATACTATCCTCTCAGTAGTTAATCATTTAATTTGAAATTTTCAGATGTCCATTGCTATTATAGTTTCATAAGGCAGAGGTGTTTTTCATCTAAAATTTAAACAACATGTTTAAATTAGTTAATTTAATTTAATTGTGTTGCTAGGCTTTCTATTTGAGAGACTACTGTTTTTTATATGTCTAAAAGATTTTCCTCATTTGTTTCCTGAACTGAAAATTGAAGCTGGCCTCATATTTTTTATTGACTTTGAAGCTGGGTCATGACAGCCTCAGTACTGTGTGTGTGTGTTTGGTTGTTTTGTTTTACTTCCAGTAGTAGAGAATATTGATGCAATTTCTCTTGGAGAATTTGGCCTGTAATTGTGATTAATAACAGTTGCTTTCAGTATCTGGAAACAGACAGGCTGGTTTGTCTGCCTACAATAATGCTGTGATAAATGGAGCTATTTTAACTCTGGTTTTTTTATATCAGAGAAAACAGATGTAGCCTGGTACTTGAGGCCGAAGGAAATAGGGAGTCTGCTTAACTTACTCTCTATAGCTCTTGTGTCTGCAGCTGATGTGTTGGTTAGGTCAAAGAGCACAGTTTGTGTCAGCCACATTCTTAACTTGAACTTGGGCTTAGGATTTTAATCACTCGTTTTCTAAAATTATTCTTCAAGTCCTTTGGCAGTAAGCAAAATACCCTGGTTGAGTTTACCAACCTTAGTTGAAATATTGTTGTCTAAACAAATCAAAGCTGTTACTGGCTTTTCCAGGTGGTCAGAGCAGAAAGTAGTAGGTATCAGAAATGTTTGAAGTAGAAGAGGCTAAGAAGAGCATCTGTTCAAAACCTATAGTGTGAAATGGAAGGTAGAGAAAGGTAGGAAGATGGGAAGGAAGGCAGAGAGGGAGGGAGGAAAGAAAGGAAAATAAACTGTCCCTTTTTGGCCATTACATTGATTCTCTGTCTAGAAAATTTCAGAGAATATTCAAAAAGAGTCAGCCAGAATACAGAATACAAAAGTTCATATAAAAATTAACAACAAATGTAGAAACCAAAAAACTAAAACATAACAGCATCCACAACTACTAATAAATGAAATAAATTTGAGTCTAATAAAATACATAGGCTTCAATCTAATAAAATATACATAGGCTTTGTATTCTAAAGATACAGAATGCCAGTGGAAGAAATCAAAGAAGTTGTGCATAAATAAACAGAAGTAAAATTCCTATTCATGCATTGGTGGAGAAGACCACATGGTTAAGATGTCTGTTCTATCCAAACTGATCTATCTTTATAACACATTTTCTATTAGAATTTTAGCATTTCATTGTTGTGTGTTTGTTTGAGACAGGATTTCTCTGTGTAGCCCTGGCTGTTCTGGAACTTACTTTTTAGACCAGGCTAGACTCTGACTCACAAGGATCTGCCTGTGTTTGTCTCCCAAGTGCTGAGATTAAAGGTGTGTACTATCACCACCCGGCTCTTAACAGAGTTTTTTTTTTAATGGACCTAGGGAAGACTATTCTAAATTTTATATAACAAAACAAAAGAACTAGATAACTAAAATAAATTTTATTTTAAAAAAGAAAAAGTCTTTTTTTTTTTTTAAGCCTTATTATATAGCTTCAATAATCAGCACTACACTGTTAGAGCTAGGGTAGAGAATAGAGAACACAGAACTTGGGTCACAAACCTGGACCCAAATTGTTTGACAGGAACACTCCAGTGGGAATGATGCTGGAACAGTTGCACATCTGTAAGCACACACATGCACCTGTGCATACAAAAGAACATTGACTTAAATCTACATTTGTGCAGAAATTAACCCCACATGAGTCATGATCTTAAATGTAAAGCATGAAACTCAAGAACTATTAGAAAATAGCATAGGACAATATCTTCAGGTCTAGAGCCAGGCAAAGAATTCTTGGACTGATCCAAAAGCATAATCCATAAAAAGAAAAATTGGTTAACTGGGCTTACAATGGGTTAAATGAGGCTGAAGCAGCCTGGATATTTTTTAGCCTCTGAATGGCTAAATAAATCCTGCTAATCTATGTTCTGGAATATACTATTCAGTAACAAAAAGGAATGAATTATTGACTATACTTGGCTGCATCTCTGTATGTAGGACTGTGCTGAGTCTATAAAAGCCAGTCTCAAATGGCTTCTTGCCTTTATGATTCTGTGACAGTTTTGACACACAGAGAAGTCTTCTTTGTTAGTTACACTTTATGTCTTCTGTTATCCTACTTAAATTTCTGTAATTAAAATTAAATAAAATAAAAAATTTACTTTTTTAGTTACACTAACCACATTTTAAATGCCCTGTATCTACATATAACTACTGGCCACTATGATAAACAGTCTAGACTTAAAATATTTTCTTGTTAACTAACTGTACCACTAGCTACTGCTGATCCAGTTAGTTACAGCAGTGTCAGTTGTCTGGGCTTCTAGGTAGTGAACACTGGGAAGCATAGATTTCTCAGTCTTAGCATTATTTACATTTTTTGGCCAGATTAATTTTTTGTTGGCCGGTTGCTGCTCTATGAGTTTTGGGATGTTTAACATCATTCGTGGCTTACACCCAGTAGATATCTGTCTTAGGGATAGGCATTGCTATTGATATGGAAACACTATGACCAAAAACAAGTTGGAGAGGAAAGGGCTTATGTTTTCTTTGGCTTATACTTCCATATTTATCATTCCTCTGTCACTGAAGGAAGTCAGGAAAGGAATTCAAACTGGGCTGGAACCTGGAGTCAGGAGCTGATGCAGAGGCCATGGAAGGATACTGCTTACTTACTTTGCTTCGCATGGCTTGCTCATCCCAGAGATGGTACCACCCACAATACTGGGCCCTCCTCCATCAATTAATTAAGAAAATACCCCCACAGGTTTGCTTGCAGCCCAATCTTATGGAGGAATGTTTTTAATTGACATTTCTCCTTCTCAGGTGACTGTAGCTTATGTTAAGTTGACATAAAACTACCCAGCACAATGCCGCATTAGGACAGTCAGAAGTTCATAGACATTGCTAAATACTAGTTACTGCAGTTGAGAATCACCAGTAAGGTTCAGAGAGTCCTTTAGATTTCGAAGAAATGAGAACTTGGAGTCCTATTTCATGCTTCTGCCTACTACAGAATAGCTTTGTGTATCTTCAAGAAATAATGTTAAGAGAAAGAGAACACAGAGTGAATATAATTAAGGAAATAAACTACATTGCTTTACTAGATTTTTGACTCTTTATGCTTCTATGCTGTGTTTAGAATGTCTTAGGAATAACTAGTTCAGTTTTGTTTTGTTTTACTTCACCCAAGTTTACTGACTGTCTTACTATGCAGTAGATACTGTGTTATATAACAAGGTTACAAAGAACAATAAAACATTGCTTTTGTCTTCAAAAAATAAAATAAAATTTTCTGTTCTTTTCTGTTTTTATATGTCTTATTTTATTTCACCTGTTCATTTGCTTTGGTCTCTGTTGTATAAGCACTCAGTTCTACTTGGATTTAAATTTTAAGTGTACCAAACTAATAGATGACCCTAAGGACAGACTGAATCCAGCTCTTGTGATCTACTTACTCTAATTATTGAAATTTCTTTTCAGTTTCCAGTTTCAAAAGAACTATTTACACATTCAGAGCTATTAGATAAACTGTATAGGTAAACCCTTAGCATTGCTAGCAAGCATGGTGGATGGTGGACATGATTGTAACTCCAGCACTCAGGCAGCTGAGGCAGGACAATCATGGGGTCAGTACCCTTTCACAGAAAACCAATAAGACAGAGAGAAACAGACATTTTAAATGTCAGCAATGCAGCAATAAGAAAAAAAAAAAAAAAAACATGTAACACTGGATTTTACTTTTGTAAAGCCTGTACTATTCATCAGTTTGTCTTAATGATAGAAATTTCATTAACAGATGACACAGATATTTAGTATTTTGAGCATTTGAGCCTTTGAGCATTCAGTTTCTCTTGAGAAGTCATGAAGAGTCATAGTCCATCTCAGATTCTCTTAAAGGCTATATGTTATTTATTATTTCTCATGATAGAGTCTGTTGGCTGGAATATATGAAGTATACAGTTTTGCCAGACTCAGTCAGCCACAATGTGCTTTCTAGCACAAGTAGATATGTATGTCAGGGCCCTTTCTAAGTTGAATCTCCCTTTAAGAAGCATTGTTAGCTTTACTGAGTAAATTCAGAGTCAGATTGTCTATTGTTTTTCCTCATTAGTACCTAACAGATCCCCAGAGTGCCCAAACTATCTGACAAGACATTGGATGTCCATCTAGCATTAGTGCTATACATAATCTAGCAGTAGTTTCATCATGCATTGGATTATAGGGACTAGAGAGAGCTGGCTTAGTGGTCAAGAGTGCTTTTTGTACATCAGGACAGCCTCAGAGTTAAAGTACCAGCATCCATAATACAAACTTGGTATCTGGTACACTCCTATAATCTCAGCTGTGAGTGGGGTAGAGATAGAGGGATCACTAGTGTTTGCTAGCTACCACTGTAGCTGAGAAAATGTGAGCACCAGGTTTAGGGAGAAACTCTGCCTCAGAGGAAGACTGTAGTTGGAAGTTTGTGTCCCAGCCAGATACTTTCAAATACCCAGCAGCTGCTTTCCAAATAATTGACTCAGAGGCTTTTAATATTATAGTAACTGCTGGACCAGTAGCTCAGTCTTGTTACTAACTAGCTCTTACACTTAAATTAACCCATAATTCTTATGTATGCTTAGCCATGTTTTCATCTTGCTTCCTCTATGTCTAGCTGGCGACTGCTGCTCTGCCTTTCCTCTTCCCAGAATTCTTCTAGTCTGGATGCCACACTTGTACTTTCTGCCTGGCTCCTAACCAATCAGCGCTTCATTAAACCAATATGAATGGTAAATCTTTATAGTGTACAAGAGCATGATTCCACAGCAGAAGACACCTACCATCCTCTTTTGGCCTCCACATTCACACAGAAGCAAATATACTGTACACTAATGGAAGTGAGCTCCTGAGTAAATGGTCTATATTATAGATGGTTCTTCTTTCCTCTTTCTGGGCACCTTCATTCTCTGTCTCCTCCTCCCTTCCACCAACCTACACCGTGAGCATGCTAGACAAGTACTTTACCACTGTGCCAGTTCTCCAATTTTATTCTTCCTTCTGTCTTTACAATTAAACTGTGACTAACAAGTTAAATATATCTAGATAAAGGAGACCTCTGTGTTTAGCTGGCTCAGATTTAGTCCTTTAAGGTAGAATTATTTAGTAGTTTCTGCTAAGTCTTAAGTCTCTTAAACCACATACTGATAGTATTTGTTGCTGTGGGATGGTCTTTCTGTATGCTGTGAATATCTGTTGCTACCATTGGTTAATAAAGAAGTTACTATGGCCTATGGCAAGGCAGGACAGAGCAAGGTGGGTAATTCAAGAGAGATACACAAGAAAGGTGGGATCAGAGCAGAAGCTGCAAGCTGCCAGGGAGAGCAAGATGTGATGGAACACAGGTAAAGCCATGAGACATATAATGATACATAGATTAATAATTGTGGGCTAACTTAAGATGTAAGAGCTAACAAGAAGCCTGAGCCATAGATCAAACAGTTTGTAATTAATATAATCCTTTGTGTGATTATTTGGGACTGAATGGCTGTGGAACACAGGAAAACTTCCAGCTACAGTTTGTGGGTCCAAAAAAGTGTCCACATGACACTAATAACTTTACCCTTTCTCTGTGTGTGTGTGTGTGTGTGTGTGTGTGTGTGTATGTGTGTGTTTGCGCGCGCATGCACATACATGCCTGTGTATGTGCACCTGTGTCATTATGCACATGTGGAGACCAGAGGTTCACATTGAATATCATTCTCATTTACTCTGTACTTTAGCTTTTGAGAAAGGGACTCTCATGGAATCTAGGATTTTCCTTCTGTGCTAAACTAGCAAGCCAGTAGGCCCCAGGAACCTACTTGTCTTTGCCCACACCCAGTACTGTGTTTACAGCCAATATGGGTACTGAGGGTCCAAACTTGGGTGCCTGTGCTTTATCCATTGAGCCATCTCTCTGACCTCGGTTCATTTTTTAATGCTATATATCATACTGCAAAGCACAGTATTCTCTGAATGTCTCCCGAGTTATGCTAAGTAAGTTCAAAAACTATCCCTGGAAGGAACCTCCTGTTTTCTCCTTCCTAGAAGAACACATTAAAAATTCTGTTTATTTAGTAAATACACACACAGACAGAATTGGAAACCAGATTAAAATGTGAAATTCATTTTTAGTTTAAGCAGAAAAAGATGCCCCAGCCATTACATTCTCAAGTAGCCATTAACACCACACTCGGGGTAATTGTGGTATCAAAAGCATAAGTTATCATGTCGTATGTTCTTTGTAGTGACTGCTACATAGTAGGTATGTAGAAGTTGTCATATTAGCAAATTTTGTAGCAAATATTTGTAGCTATTCATTTATTTTTCCCTTATGATATGATAGGACATGCTACGTAAAAAGAACTGTTTTTTTTTTTCAGATAAGCTGTGTAAATGTTGAAGATGCTACTGTGTAAGTGTGTAGCACATGTGTCATGTGTGTATAGATGAGTGTAGCCTCTAATTGATCAATATATAGCAAGTTAGGAATTTTCTGAAGGACATTGTAGTCCAGCTCTGCAAAGAAAATCTTGTACTTGGAAGCCACTTCCTTCTCTGGGTGTAGGCCTGTTCCATTTAATTTCTTGATGCATCTCAGACAGCCCTACAGAGTCCCCCAGAATATAAGAGCTATTTCCAGTTACCGTCTGATTAGTAAGTCTCATGGGATGCTTATATTTAAACTATGCTTCTTCCTTGCACATGTACTCTCCAGTGTAATCAGCTTGATTTGCTAAGCAGAACCAAAGATTTCTAATCCCTTTACTCGGGTAAGCCATGATTTCCAACCCCTTGCCTTGTCATTTCTGTTACCAGTAGCATAAGCAGCTCATAGACCAGTCAGTACCACTAATGGGTTAAAGTCTTTCATCAAACATGTTTATGAGGGGCCACAGCTATGCCTTCTCCCCCACTGCTTGCTAGTTCACTAATCAAATGTATGTTAGATTGATTATTGTAAAAGTATAAACCATAGAAAATTTGACAAGATAGATGTGTAAATTATCCTTCTGACAGAACTAATGATGCACTCCAAGCACCTTCTGTTTTCCAGGGCTTCGTGAGCGACTTCATTAAGTATGCAATGGCTGTTGGGTGGCTTCTCAGACAATGGTTCAGTTCCTTGTGGAATTGCATTATTACTGGAGGTGTAAAACCAGGCAGACAAGCTAGCTGTTGGGCGTCCTGCAGAGCTTCTAATGTGCTCCATCTTGTTGGAGCAGTTGTTTGCCCGTCTTTTCGGGACAATTACATCCATAACCACAGGACACATTCAGTGAAGCTATATTACAGATAACTGTGGAGACTGGCACTGACTGCTCTGCTTCCTCTCTCCCAAGCTGCCACAGTATGAGTAGCACCTTCCACAACTCAGAGTAACTACTTACTGGCTCATTCATTCATTCATTCATTCACTCATCCACTCATCAGACCTTAGAACAAATCTGGAAACATGGACTTTTAACTTGTTTAGAATGTTATAGTTGAATGGGTGAATCCATTTGCAAATACAAAAGCTAAGGTTGCATCACAGTGCTGAGGTGATAATGGTCCTGTTAGAGATTTTTCAGGTGAACGCTGTTCAGGAATCCATTTTGTGTGTGTGTGTGTGTGTGTGTGTGTGTGTGTGAGAGAGAGAGAGAGAGAGAGAGAGAGAGAGAGAGAGAGAGAGAGAGAGAGTCTCTGAACAGAACCTTTTACTTTGAACTTTAGGTTTTTACCCCACTAGACTCCATTTCTTATATCGTAATACTACAATGCTTTGTTGTTTCTTATGCCAACCACAAACACCTTGCTTCCTCAATTATGGTGCCATTTGTTATTTGGATGATGATTTGATGCTTTCCCAGAAAACTGAACCTGAAAGCTGCTTTGAGCTGAGCTGAGATGGTATTTAAGGTTCCAAATGGCATGTGCTATGATGTATTGCTGCAGCCTGATAAATGGGAGTGCACTTTAGAGTGACAGGCTGGATACTTTAATGAAAGGCTTCCCATTCCTGTTGGCCAATTAAATCTGTGTTGATGACTTTGGATCATTAATGAATATTTGTGCAAAGTGGCCATTCGAATTTAGTTATTATAATAATGCATATGTTTGAGAAGTGCTTACTACAAATAGCCCTAGTGTAAATTAAAATACCCGTTTTGTCATTGGAATACACTGCTTTGCAGTGCCAAGACTAATTGAAAGTCAGAATTCTTTTATCTGTCCCTCACAAAAGTTGTAGGTAGAAAAAAAAAATTTTTATCTAGTGCCTTTAAAAGTAATTAACTCTGTTAATCATTGTAATACTTTCTTGCTTCAAATTTGTAAGACCTAAAATAAAGAAAAATAAAATGGACAATTTATCAGAGGAAATTAAATTTAAAACAAATTAGGCATCTGCTTCTGTGTGCCCCCCCCCCAATGTTTGGATCTGGAAAAACAGTGGCAAGAATGTAACTGTTATTTGGGCACATGGATTTATTTGAAGCACTTGGAAAAGAATTTTTGATAGGAATGATTCATAACTAGATCTTTCCCTCCAGAATCCTTTGAGTTAGATGTTCTTATTTCTCTTAACTATACTATAGCCCTTAAAATATTTTAAATAGCTATATATAAAGTCTTTCATTTTGTCAGCTCTACTCAATAGATTCATTTTTCTATATTTTTTTCTTATCAAGCATCATTTTCTACAAAATTTTGGCTTGTTGGGAATTATGACAAGGGAAAGGCTTTAGAATCAGCATGATATTTTTCATCTTGTTATTTGTAAGGTAGACTGTGTTCTCAGTCCATGCTTCCCTTCCCTCAATCTCCATTTCATAGTCTACAGAGAAGGGAGACACTGGAGCACAGACTCCCCTGGGAATGCATGGGGCCTAATGAGCTTGATAGTCTGGTGGGCTCAATAAATCAAGTAAAGCAAAAACATTTCTCATTTTTGAATAAAAGCATTTATCACACAGTGTTTGCTCACTCATGGTCACAAGATTGATTGGTTTCCAACATTCAAGGTGTACACTAAAGCCTTTTTGATTTTGTTTTCCAGTGGGCAAGTTACGAAAGCAGTGGCTAAAAGAGAGCATCTCTGATGTTGGCTTTGGGATGCTAAAGTCTGTCAAGGAATATGTGGACCCCAATAACATCTTTGGAAACAGAAACCTTTTGTAACTCCATGGATATCATTATGAAAAATGTTACTTTTTAAAGTCATCAGCTATGGTTATACCAGTAATCAAATATATCATGGACTGTATTTCAGCTACATTTGTTTTTTGGTTTCAAATAAGTTGGTTTCATTCTGTGCTTTGTTTGATAGGTGGTGTCCCTAGGTCTCTCTCATTGTAGGTATGCCTGTATATAGACAACTAACTGGTTGTCATTTCAGATTTTAGTCAGGCAGCACAAGATAGCTGCCGCTATCTGAAGATGTTGCCAGCTGTTTTATGTGCTCCTCTAGGTGAGCTGAGGCAGATGGTGTCATCTGCTGCTCATCTAGCCTCTCCTCTGATGTCTTCTTTCTTAAACAGCGTTTCCCTAAAGCAGATATCTAGCAAAGATTTTGCTGGGGAGAGATATTTGTGTGTGTTGTTACAAGCATCCTTTTCTGGGAGTAGGCCATTGAGGGAGGACACTCAGGACAGAGCCAGAAGTCTGACTAGCTTGCCTTCAGCTGTACAAGGTGCTCAGCCTAAGATTTGCTTGAAGGGAACACACAGTTGCAAACCTAAATTGCCAACATACAAATTACTCTGTGAGCAGATACATTTTTGTCCTCCGTGTCTGTTTCTAGTGGGTGTAAGTTGTATTTGTATCACTGAGGGTAACCTGTTGTGTCCTCTATCTGTCTATAACATGCTTTGTAAGAACAGCTGCCTTACTACATGTGGTGGGCAGGTTTTACCGTGAAGTGAAGGCCATTGTCCATCCTCCAGTCCTCAAGTTTCTGCTGTCATGTGCTTGTTTGTCAAGATGTACAAGCAGCTGCAGCATGAACAAAAGGAAGGCTCCTGAACCTGCTGTCTCCAGTTTAAAGAAGCAGTCATCAGTTGACTCTTGGATTTGAAAGCCTCTATACTTTCAATGACAAAAATCTTTTTCTCTGATTTGCCACAAATAGCCTGATAAATTTTTATGGAAAAATAGTTTCAATTTAGTTCTTAATAATGTTTTATGCCTTTTTGAATTACTGGTTTAATCTAAATTTTAAAAATGTATTACTGCATATGCCATAATCACAAGTTTGAAATATTCTATTTCTTAAATAAAAAGGAGAATATTAATCATATTTAGCAGACATTTTTACATTTAAAACTGCATATTGAAATAAATGAAACAGTTGCTTTAAATCACTGCTGAGGTTCCTGATTCACATTGTGAGATGGGTTCTTTTCTTAATGCAATACCTAACTTTTGATAATTTTTTAAAATATTTAATCAGATAATGTAAGTCAAAATGCAGACAATCCTTTAAAAGGACACACTGTCTGTCTATGTAGCAACAGCTCCAAATATGTTGGGGCAGTTTGATACCTTTTTTTATCTGAAGTAGCCTTAAACAGAACAGTAAAAATTTAAAATTGACAAAATGATATTTTTAAAACTTCAAAATGATAAATAATTTTTAACTATTAAAATTGGCCTCTAACAAACTTAAATCTGTAGGAAAAATCAATATTAAGTATTGGTTTAACAACAAAACTCAATGTTTATTTTTTGAAGCTGCCTCTTTATGATGATTTATTTTCAATTATAAAATTTCCATATCTTTGATTAAATATTTTGATAGTTTGAAGTAGCTGGACACTCGAGGAAATTGCCTCTAGAATAATAAGATTCTTCACAAACTGACTCTCTTCATGAAGGTGATTCTCTAATTGGTGATTAAAATGTAACATTTAGTAAGATTCCAACTTCTCACTGGAAATGTATACATGTTTCCAAGTAATTATTTTTAATAAACAGTTTTATTAGCAGATCCAGTTCCTTGCATGTCATTGTTAAAACCTTTCCCCCAAGGAGTCTAGATTCCACAGCCTCAGCAATCTGTACTGGAAGTGTTAACTATCACCTGAAGTTGTTGGGTTCATATCTGACATGAGCTCTATGGAGGTTAGTAGTTTATTTATGTCTTTGTTTCTCTTTTCCTCTGTATGCAGGCCTCACCAACCTTGATTCTATAATGGTTGTTTCATTTTGTATTTGAAATAATTGCAACAGGGATCATTTTGAAACACAAGAACATTCATTAGTATGATTTCACTATGACTGTAAATAGGAAGTCTTCCCACCCACTTCTGGGAAGTGCCTCAATGTAGACTGTCTTCGAGAAACATGAGTTTATGAATATGCACAGAGCACTTAACCCTTGCCTCTTTCAGAAGTGTCTGCACATGGCTTCATGAAGCTAAACCCAGGAGAATTTTGTTATCTGAAGCATCTTAACTGATACATTAGTTTCTTTAAAAGCTGTAGCTTGTTTGATATTCAGAAGCACCCTAACACTGACTCATCCTTCTTAGGTTAGTTATATATGTAATATTTTGCTTAAAACTGATGTCACATGTAGGTTGTGGTTTTAGTGGGAATGGGAACTTGCTGCTTAGTGAGATTTAAATACTAAAGACTCAAATGGACAGGCTTTGACCGTGGAAAAACTATTGCCTTAATGTGTGGTGTGACAGATAGTGGTGCATAAGTGAATTGAGTCTCATGCTATGTTCCTTGAGCGTCTTAGTTAGCTGTATTGTAGAGGCCACATGTTTCTTGTGTCGGCATTTCATCAAAGAGTACAGGATTAAACTCTGCTTGTTTTAGGAATGGGAGGTTGGTACTCGAAATGCTTATATATTATAGGAATATTAATCAATAAGATTATTTATGAATCTGGAAGCCTTCTAATATTCATATTTGTGTTGTTAGTTTATTTTGGGAAACAAAAGCTCAATAAAAAACAAGCTTCCATCAATGTGTTTATTATATCAGATATCAACACATGCAAGAATCTTCTCTTTTTCCCCCTCCAGAATATTGAGTACTAGTTTGCATATTTGAAAAAGCCTTTCTGCATGTTAATCCCAGAGATTTTTCTTTGTCGTATTCTCTAATACCAACAGCTTCTAACTATAACAAATCAGAGAAGCTCCAAAGTCCTAACATGAAGTGTGTTGCTCCAAATGGAGTTGGGTTTGGTATCACTGTCAGAACACAGTGACATAGAGGGACCACCTCACACCGTGGTGACAATGCTTGAGCAGCCACAGATGCTGCCTGTGGAGGTGTATCCTCAGTTTATGAAGTGCTTAGACACAGCGATGGATAGCTTTAGTAATCTGGAGGGTTCCCCTCACTTAATCTTCAGTGATTTTGATTCTAACCAGGGCTCCGCCTGTGACAGGGAGCGCAGCAGGAGCAGGCTAGGACTGGAGAGTCTGAGTTTCTGCCTTTGGTTTTGTCCCTTGTGGAGACTTGGCTTGGCTCAGGGCTTTATGTTCCAATAGGAGCCATCTGCCTGCAGATTCATTTAGTTTTCTTTACTGAAAAAAGAAAATTACTTATACAATGAGAGGGAAATCCATAAAGTAGAAAAGGTTTTCTTCAGCTGTTGAAGTGTGTGTGACATGAAGGATGTAACCCAGCTTTCTGTTCCTTAAGCCAAATAGTGTTTGTCTTCAGTGTGAAACCTAACTGTAAAATCTGCTTGTGTAATGTCAAGAGATTATAGAAACATTATTAATAAAATGGACATGGCCTATGATTTTTTTTAAATCAAAAGGAGGTGTGAAGCTGTTTTTTTCTTGTGTTTGTATATGTTTTCAACTTTACTTTTTCACTTCATATTTTCATGGATTTGAAAATAGAAAATTTTTATAAGTCTGCTAATGTAGCATAATCAAGACAACCTGACTACAATTTTGGCTTTATAGCTGAATATATCATAACTTGGTTGTGTCCATTTCTAGTTATTTTCAAATCAAGATTAAACTTTTAGGTTGTATTGAGTCTCTGTGATTCTAAAGCATTCCCTTTCAAACCTAAAAGGTCACAATGACACACTCTAAATAATTCCTTAATAGAGGGAGTAAAGATCACTGTTGTATACCACACTCGAGCCAAAGAACCTTCACTTGGAATTACATCTAGTTCTGTGAACATAAAAGACTGTTCCCAAAGGATATTGTTTTATTTCTAAAGAAGAAATAAGTAATATATTGTTTGATGATCCTCCCCCCATAGTAGGGATTTACTTCCTGAGAGCAGGGAAGCAGGAAGAAATGTTGAGCATAGATTGCTGGACTACACACAATTTGGAAGACGGCTGATTGTTAGTGCTTCTCAGCAGCACAGCACACATCCTGTGGAACATTTTCATCCCCTTGACTGTACTAAGAGGTCCTGAACCTACATTAGTGTACATTCTCTGAATGGGTATTTATTGAGTGATAATTTAAGCACTGTCTCCTTGAAGCTCACAGTGCCTTCTTGGGATTTTTCTCTTCCATGAAACAATTTAAAATGAGAGAGGGCATATCTATAAAGACAGTTTAGCAATTCAAAGTTCTTCCTTTCCAAGAACACATCAGAATTTGGTGATTGTATGTAAAAACACGGTTCAGGGTTAGTTTGGGTTAGCTATATATTTAATCAGTTATATGCTGAACCTGACCTCAAACATCAAATCAGTTGGTGGGATGTATGTTTACTTTTCATTCCAGCTGCCCCAGCCTAGGATACAGCTTAGCAAGTACAAATAGTTGGCAGGCCTTGAGACATCACTGTATACTTTTGGCTTTGTTTACACAGTTCCCTAAGGAGTACACTTCTAGTCCTTAGGTGGTGTGTGTGTGTGTGTGTGTGTGAGAGAGAGAGAGAGAGAGAGAGAGAGAGAGAGAGAGAGAGAGAGAGAGAGAGAGAGAGAGTGTGATGGTGCCTTAGGAATAATGAGTATTTTGTTCCAGGGCAATAATAAATCCGTGTGAATTAGGTGTGTTCTATATTGCTTTGTCCGTTTTTGCTAAGCCTGTGAAATACTGTGCTCTGATACAACTTGACTTGAATAATATCCTATCCTGAGTCTTCCTTCATGGCAGTACATGTTTCTGCCAGTACTGTAGTAATCTTTTGGGAATTACATGTAGGTAAAATGTATGTGTAACCATTATACTACTGTAACTAATGCATAGGAAACAATTTTTTCCCTTTACACTGATAGTCTGAAAGTGGATATATACTGGGAGGTGACATTTCTGACAGGTTCTAGTAAAACTTGTCAAGTTTAAACTGAGCCATGCCATTCTTTCCCACAAGGGCTCATGCATACTCTATATATCATGCTTTTAGTGTATGTTCAGAATTTCCTTTCATTGGTTTTTCTTAGACTGTTGTTTTAGAATAAAAATACCCATGTGTAATTTTTTAAATCTGTGCTAGGAACAAATAAAACATTTTTAAAACCAATCATTGTTTACTTTTTATTTCCTCATGATCTCATTTAAACACTGCCAATAGCATTCTCTTAGAAGTAGTTCAGTGGTTACCAGCACTGGTGCTCATCCAGGGGACCCAGATTTGATTCCTAGTTCATGGGGCTCACAACTATCTCCAACTCCAGTTCCAGGAACCTGCCTTATTCTGGCCCTCAGGGGCACTACATGCATGTGGTACACAGACATACATGCAGATCCAATACCTATACACATAAATGAGAAAAAATAAGATGGAAAGCAGTCGACATCTTGTCGATTTACTTGTATACCTAGCTTGGCTATGCCAATTACATTTTTTTTTCTACATTTCACCACTCCTGGTTTATTAGCAAATTGTGGGTGACTGGGCAGTATAACTTGTTGGTAAATTCAAATCATTACCTCAAGGAAATAAACATAGAAATTTTTTTTATAATTATTTTTCAGTATTAGTGTTGTAGTTTGTTAAGTAAATTACTGAATCTTGCACACTGTCAAAACCATTTATTATCTAAGGAATTTAGTTTAATCTGGATAAGGTACTATATTAGACAACTGACAAATATTCTAAATTTGCTATAGAGAACATGGGAATTGTGCAAAGAGAAAACACAATCCCTGGAGTGATTACTAAAAGACATTGCCTACTACTAAATTCTGGACTTAGTGTCTGGTCCCTTGATAATGTAAGTACAAGTGCTGCCCAAGATACATCAGAACAAAAAGACGGAGGAAACATGATAGACAATCTGTCAGGTTGGTGGTTCAGGCCTACCCAGGGATGCCATTTATAGTAAGAGTTTTTGGCTTGGCTTAGTCTCAAGGTCTGGATCTGCCTGCTGTTGCTTAGCCCTTTAAAATGACTTAGACATTTATATTAATGATATGTTGTTTGGCTTATGGCTCAGGCATATTGTTAGTTTTTGTATCTTAACTCATTTTTATTAATTTGTCTTGCCATGTGGCTCGTGGCTTACCTGAAAATTTTTTTACATATTTTTTCTTTGGCAGCTAGATCACATCTACCCTAACTCTGCCCTCCTTCCCTTTATGCTCGAATATCCTGCCTACTTCTAAGATGCCCTGCCATAAGCCAAAACACTCCCTTTACTACCAGCCAATGATATTCACAGCATATAGAAAGACATCCCACATCATACATCTTTCTCAATTCTTATAAAATCCCACTTTGTGGGTAATCTAAAAGGGCAGGTTATATCTAATGGTTTTTTATTACACCAAAGTGTACAAAACCTCAGAAATAACAAAGACAATAAACAAAACTAGATGCAGGAGAAATTGAATATTTACATATAAAGGCTTCACTATAAAAGTCATTGCTAGTCATAATTACACATTCCATCCAATGATCTCATAAATCAGAGCCCTTAATTTTCTTGACTCATACGTGACTGTATTCCTCCCAATGTGCATCCTCTCTTCTTCCAAGGGCTGTTCTATAACAGCAGGGATGCTTCTACCATAAAGTTCACAGTGCTCTAGAAACTGGACACATTCTTGAATAACAGTGTCCCTCAGCATGATTGTATGTTTGGACATATTTTCCAGCAAGGACAGGAAGCATCTTTTGGCATAATACCACGTATCAGTTCCTAGCTTTTTATGGTAAGGCTCCAAGCTTTTGATAACCCGAGAGATGCCAAAGTCATAGTTTCCTTTGGCACAATAAAGTGTTCCTATCACCAAATTCACAATACAAAGGTGGTAGATTTTCTTGTCTGGGTCATCATAGGAGAGCTGTTCTTCCTCCTTTTCAATCTTCCTCATCAGCTCCTCAGCTTCCTCATTTTGACTTGTCATAATATAGGAGACACAGAGATTGGCTAACACAATAGCACTGACACTCAGGATGTTATCATAATTCTTCTTGACGATGGGCTCATAGAAACCAATGGCCTCTTTGTATTTGTTTTCCTGCATGAAAAGAACATGGGCCACGTTCAACTTCCACACATCATGGTCATTACAGAATTCCACAGATTTGCGGAAGATCTTCTCAACCATTGGATAATTTTCAAGATTCCAATAGATTTTTGCCTGGGCCATCAGTACAGGGATATACTTCTCAAGAGTCTCATCATATTCATTCACAGCTTTTTTGGCAGACTCATCATCTCTACTATGTCTTGCATCCTGTACTTGTATAGTAAGTCTCCTGAGCTGCTCAGTCAGCATGCCAGCCAGCCCATCAAGCTTTATGAAAGCCTCTTCAGGAGCTGTCTGGCAGGTGATCATGGCATCCAAGAAGTCATAGAGATAGGGTGTGAGGAACTTGTAAGTCAAATGGGCATTTTCTGCCAGGACATCAGCTGCCAGGTCAAAATACTCATATTTACAATAGAGCAGCAACAGGTTGCCAAAGGTCTCTGGAGGAAAAGGGTTCTGCTGGAGCAGAAACTGGAGCTTTTCAAAGCCCTCTGTAGGTCTGGCATCCATGTTCATCAGAGCCTGGTTGTGCAGGGTCACAGGGTCCAACTCTTCCTCTGCTCTTGGTGGCATGTCAGTGAGGGCTTCTTGGGCTGCCTCATAGTTTCTCAGTTGGTACTCTATGGCTGCCTTGAGGTTGAAGGCTTCAACCAGAGCAGTCTGGTGAAGGACAACAGTGTTGCCCACACTTCGAACAT
>PVIH01015376.1:11057-49999 GCA_004025045.1 Sigmodon hispidus | reverse complement strand
TTCAGGTCTTGTATTTGTAAGATTGCCACTCTCTTCTGGAGTTACCATGTTGTCCTTTGTAGTATTATGTAATTTTTTGCACTGACGTTTGCCCATGGCTTCAGTGGTTCACGATTAGATGGGTCCTGGTCAATTGTGGCACTTGGGTTTGTGTGCCTCCTGTCACCTTTCTGGTCAGGGTCTGATTCTGTCTTTCAGAGACCCCTGCAGTTGTTGGTTCGCTCAGTTTGAGGTCGTGGTGGGAGCCGTGCAAATTCCCTCAGCAGGAGCTCTGGATGTGGTCAGGGGCAGAGTTTACCTGCCCCTGCTCCAGAGTACGCTGGGATTCTGCAGACAGCACTTGGTCCCGGGAGCAGAACCAGAAGCAATGGGAGCTCAACTCTCCCTCCCAGGCTGGGATATAGGCGCTGAGGCCTCTTGCCCCCTCCTCACCTCACCTCTGGGCGGGGTCTGAATCTGTCCTTCAGAGACCCCTGTAGTTGGTTAGCTCAGTTCGAGGTCGTGGCGGGGTTTCCCTCAGCAGGAGCTGTGGATGTGGTCAGGGGCAGAGTTTACCTGCCCCTGCTCCAGAGTGCGCTGGGATTCTGCAGACAGCACTCGGTCCTGGGAGCGGAACCGGAAGCAATGGGAAATCATCAGGTTTTACCAATTGAAAATGCTACAAGATACAGGACAGTGTTAATATTCTTTATTAATGGTTGATGCTACTGATTTGGGCTATCTATTCTAATTGCTTATTTATATATGAGAAGGGATTTGAACATGAGGTTTTGGTGATGACAAATCACATCCACACTTTAGGAGGTCTAAGGACTCTGGTGGATGAGCCCAAGGGAGTTTTTTTGCTCACGGTTACTGGCTCCTCACTGTTCCTTCCTCCTCAGAACTTCAACTTGTCCAAATCAGGTTCTTATCTCAACCCATGACTTCTGCCCACATTGTCTTATGGCTTCAGTTCTCACAGCTGAGTGTTGTGTTGTTGCTGGGGTTTGATTCAAATCCCTGACGATGCGACTTGATTGGTCTGTCTCATGTTTTTACAGAATGATGTCGTTGGTTAGTATTGCTGGGTAAGTTGCCCACTTTGATCCCTGTTATAGTTTATATTATAATCTAATATTATTTTATTGCTAGATGGTTTTCATTTTGGACACTGGGACTCTCTTTTGGCATAGTCTTTGTGTCTCTTTGACAGACAATTTTTTTTCCAGCAATTTCTAACACCATGAGGAGGACCAGGCATATGGTTTATTTTTTCTCTCTTCCAGCCCCAGAATCATTTTGTTTCCTTTTATTAGAGAAAAAATATTTATATACCAAGATGAGTGTTGTTTACAATAGATATTAGGCAAACCTAGAAATATATCTATGTGCATATATACACAATGATCTCTGTATCTATCTACCTACCTGCCTACATATGTGCACACACACACACACACACACACACACACACACACTCACATATATACACCAAATGATTTATTCTTGCCTCCTGTTTTGGTTGGCTTTAATTTTCAACTTCACACAAGGAAGAATCACCTTGAAGGCCAGGTTCAATAAGGGATTGTCTAAACTGGGTTGGCCTGTGGTCTGTAGGGAGTTGTCTTGGTTGATTGATGTGGGAAGATCCAGCCAACCATAGGTGCCATCATTCCCTAGGGAGGCTATCTGAACTGTATAAGAGCACAGAGGTCAAATGGGAAACAAGCAAGAAAGGAAACATGTATGCACCCACTCATCTCTGACCTTGATTGTGGATGGGATGTGATTAGCTGTTTGAAGTTCCTACCTTGAATTATCTGAAACTATAAGCTGAACTAAGTAGCTATTTTGTCATGACATTTTATCACAGCAACAGAAATAAAACTAGAACATCCTTACTTATCTGAAACTTCTTTCTCCATGTGGGATGTAAAATGTCTTTCTGTACACTGTAAATATACTTTGTTAGCATTGTTAATAAAGAGAAAGTTTTGGCCTAAGAGGCAGGCAGGAAATTTAAGAAGACATAAAAGAGGAAGAAGGGCAGAGTTGGGGAGACACTGCAGGCTGCTGCCCAGAGAGCAAGATGAGGTGAAACACAGGTAAAGCCATGGAGCCACATGGCAATACATACATAGATTAATAGAAATGGGTTAAGTCATAAGAGCTAGTTGATAATGAGCCTGAGTCATAGGCCAAACAGTTTGTAATTGAAATTAGGCTCTGAGTAGTTATTTTTTAAGTGGCTGCAGCACCTCTGGTGAAAGAGATTCCCCTGCACTGAGGACCCAGACAGGTTAGGAAAACTTCAGACTATAGTAAGCTTGTTTTCCATTTTTACCAGTCTCCATCCATCTACCCACTCACTCATATATAGTATACAAGTAATTTCAGAATTATTCACAGATACCAACATGTTAAATAATTTACAACCATGGTGTCTGTTCATGCCATTCTTCTGTCTTTGGCCTTATTTTACAGCTTTAAAAAGTACTTAGCTTTTTGTCCTATTCTTCAAAAAGATTATTCCCCGTGTTTGTAATACAGATAGATTCATTTGTTAGAATCTTTTTTCCTTATCGGCCTGTGCCTACATCCTTGTTGATACAGAAAAGTTCATTTTCACTGAAGTTTGCTCCTTTTTTCTTTGAGATAGGGTCTCATGTACCTCAGGCTACTCTCAAATTCTATATGTAGCTGAGGCTGGCCTAGAACATCTGATCTTCCTGCCTCCATCTCCTACATGCTGGGATTGCAAGTGTGTATCATTACACCTGGCTTGAAGTTGGCTCTTTATGATGTATAGTTAATGTGAGTTGAGGCAAATGCATAAAGTCACCATTAAAACAAGCCACAGTGGGAATAACTCCTTTGTAACCACCTACTCAGCCTCTCCCAGCTCCTCAAAACCACTGAGATCCTTTTCATCTTTAAGTTTTACTTTCTCTAGAATATTCCATGTCAGCAGAATGCTTTGGCATGGATCAGTACAACAGCTTGTTCATTTTTATTGATGAGCAGTATTGGATTGTATGGAATATGCTTTCCTGCCCTCCACCTATTGAGTTGTATCTGATTGTATGTATGTGTTTATCAATAAAGCTACTATAAACATTTGTGTATATGTTTTATGTGAATAGTCAGCTTGACTGCTGAGTTATTTATTTAGGACTCTTTCTGGACATGTTCTAGGTGCATGGAAGGTGGGACTATATTTGGAAGGTATTGTCAGTCGAATTCAAAGTTCTTCTCAGTGTCCTCATTCTTCTAGAACTTTCTCTAAGAGGCAGCTGGGGGGAGAGAGGGGGGAGAGGGGACCTTCTTCTGCTTATCTGTATGATTCTCTGGTATAAAGCCTAAGTACCACCAGGTGCAGAGGCGGTATCCCTTCAGGATCAGGCAGAGGCTGCTGTTTCTAGCTTCATTTCAAGACTCTAGAATCTCTCCCACAAAGCAATGCCACTCCTTAAATACTGTAAAATCCCTTTGTTTACAGATGTCTCTAAGTTTCTGTATTATCAGTCACGACCAACAGTAATTCACCCTCAAAGTGTGAGTTTTAGTTGCTGGGGCAACTCCTCCGAGCACCTTCTTCTTTCAGCTCTGTGCACTTAACACCCCGGATAACCTTAACCTTCATCTCTGCTGTTTCAGTCTGTCCACAGTGTCAATTCCCTGTGATAAATTATCTTTGGTAGAACAACTAGTATGCCATGTAGTTTCCCTTTGTTCTTGCATTCTGATAGTTTGGATCTTTTTGTTGCTTTTAGAACCAAAGCTATAGTAAGCACCTGCACATGTCTCTGTGTACCCAGGGCATCATCTCTTTTGCTTTTGACTGTGTATGTCTCTTCCCATGGAGTGTACACCATCCCTTGTTTGCCATCACCTGATCTTTCTAGAGAAGCCATTGCCCTAGTAATGCATCTGGTGCTGATTCTTCCCTCACAATGAGAGCTAAAGCAGGAGTTGTTAGCAGATTTTAATCCAGGTTTTTATCTTTCCTATATAAGTACAGATGTGTGCATAATTGATAGCAAAGGCTGTTAAAATATATTCATTGTTATAAATATTCAATGTTATAAAATATATAACATTGCTCATTACATTAGACTGATGACATGAAGTCAAATCTATGCTCTTTAATAGATCTTCTAACCATTTAAAAGCATTAAGCAGCAGATGAACCACAAGAAATGGTCATGTGACCCACAAGAAAAGACCCAAATGCATAATTGAACATAGACTATTTTTGTATGAACAACATTAGAACTCAATTATAGATTATAAAATTTGGCCATGACACTTTAACATTGTCTCGAAGCAAAGGTCTGGAGAATGTTGTTTGATAGAAGGAAAGGAGGAGGAGGAAGAGGAGGAGGAGGAGGGAGGGGGAGGAGGGAGAGGAGGGGGAAGAGGAAGAAAGGAAAGGTAAAGAAGGAATAAAGAAGAGAAGGTGAATAAGAGCTTCCAGCATGCATCCAGTGAAGGATGGAACCTGCAGACAAGACTCACAGTCACAGAACCCAAGGGCAAAAGACGTGAATGGCATTCTGATCGCTAGTTAAGAAATAGTTCTTGCAATGTGCACGCTTCCAGCTAGCTAAGAGCTTTTGCCTGAGGATGCAATTCCATGGGGGCTTGACGCTTCTTCAGGGTAAAGGTACAGGCTAAAAAGGCATTGTCCATGGGTCTCAGCTTTTATGTTTCACATTTAAGCTTAAAAATATGTGTTTTATGAGTATGGATGTTTTGCTTGTGTGTATACCTGTGGACCACATGTGTGCCTAGAGTCTACGGAAGCTAGAAAACAGCATTGGATATCCAGGAGCTGGAATTATAGAGGACTGTAAGCCACCATTGCCAAGAATCAAACTTGGATCCTCTGGAAGAGAAACAAGTGTTCTTACCCACTGAACCATATCTTCAGCCCTAGTCACCTGTTCTTAAAACTTAGGCCTCTACCCCACCTTTCCACTTCAAAGTCTCATTTAAACAGAGCTTTCCAGTATTAGGCTACTCTTGCAGGGACAGTTGAATCTAGCCTCCACTTGAGACTCCTAGGATTCTATTACTGTGCAATTCCCCCTTTTAGATATTGCCCAACCCTCTATGCTTGCCAATTTCTAGGAAATTCCCAATTACTATATCACTGGTGTCCAGGAAAAGCCCTTTCTCAAAGGTCTGACTTCTAGAATAACAGGAAGATGTCTTTCAGTCCATTGGCAAATGAGAAGAAATGAGCCATGCTGTCCCATCAAGTGGATACGATGTCACAGTGGCTGGATGGCAGGGAGTTTAGGGTTGTTTCCCTGACTTAAAAGCCTCTTTCTCTCATGATGCTGTGATACTACAAAGTAACTGTTTCTAGGGTCCCAGTGAGCACACATATGGTGAGATGCCCGGCTCAGAAACACAACCCACACTGTCCTGTATAAAGCTGAACTTAAGTCACAAGCCTGTGTTTACAGCCTCCTGCTGTGGTCTTGGTTTTATTTTGTTCGTTTTTTGGAGAAAGTAGGGTTTGAGCCCAGAGCTGTCGCACACATTGGGGAAGCACTTTATCTCTGACCTATATCCCCAGACCCTTTTGTGTTTTCACAATTAAATAGTGATGGCGTGAGGATGGAGTGGGAGATTAAAGATACATCCCTTTATAAGAAAGCTAGACTGAGGCTTAATCATCTACCTGCTCATGGAGTTCACAAATATAATAATAATAATTGGTTTGCTAGCAGTGGAGCATTCCCTTGGTCCCTGCTTCTTGGGAGGCTGGTGTGGGACCATCACTTGGGCACAGGAATTGAAGGATGAGCTAAGCACAGCAAGACTTTAATTCAACAAATATAGGAAGGGCTGCAAGTTTGGATCTGTGCTGGTTGGGTTTTATCTCAACTTGACACAGGCTAGATTCATTTGAGAGGAGGGAGCTTCAGCTGAGAAGTCATCCATAAGATCCAGCTGTAGGCAAACCTATAAAGCATTTTATTTATATGTTCCTAATTAGTGATGGGTGTAGAAGGGCCCAGTCCATTGTAGGTGGAACCACTCTTAGACTGGTGGTCCTGGGTACTATAAAAAAAGCAGGATTAGCAGGCCATAAAGAGCAAGCCAGTAAGCAGCATCCATCCATGGCAGCGTCAGCTTCCTTCAAGTTCCTGTCCTGACTTTCTTCAGTGATGGACTGTGATGTGGAAGTGTAAGCCAAATAAATCATTTTCTCCCCAACTTGCTTTTGGTTCTAAGACAGAATCCCAGCACCCATATTGCGCATTTTATAACAGTATGTAACTCCAGCCTAGAGGATCTAATATCCTTGTCTGGCTTCCACAGGCAACTGCACATACCCATATAATTTGTACACATATTATCAGTTCATTGGGAAGATGCTTTCCAAAGCCCTAATCCTTGCCATGTATCATGTAGACCTCATAATAATCTGGAACTCCATGGAGCTGACACATATGAGAATCCATTTCCTAGATGAGAAAATCAAGACTCTCTCTTGTAATCACACCATTGCAAAGGCTGAATAGCCTGAGGTAAATCCTCAACCAAGTCCTTTGCCTTGGGGCTGCAGATAATGTCTCACTGCAACTGGCAGGATGCAGACAGCTGTTTGCATTTCTCACTCTGTCTCTGAAGCATCCCTGGAAGTCTCCCTATCAGGTGAGAAGCCAGGGCCCCTCCCATTCATCTGGCTCTCCAGCTGGCTGAGGCGCTGTTTCAGTTTCATCTGTGAGGCACTGTACTCAGCCAGGTGTCGTGCAAACCTTGTTTGTAGGGTGTCCAAGGATGACTCCAGGTATTCCACCTTCTCCTCAATGTCTCCAGTATCTGCCCTGGCATTGACCATGTCCTCATCAATTAGATTGTCCTTCATCAGAATCTGCCGACCCTTTTCCTCCAGAGCCTTCTTAGCATCTGGGTATTCTGTGAGGGCCTCCATCAGATCATCCTTGGAGAGGCAGAACAGGTCTGAGTAGCCGATGCTCCTGATGTTGGCTGTCCTGCGGTTCCCTGATTTACTCCCCTTAATGTTTAAGATGCTGATCTCCCCAAAGTAACTACCATCACTGAGGACCACAAATTGGGTGACCCCATCATCAGCTACCACAGCCAACTTACCCTCCTTGATGATATACATCTCCCTTCCAATGTCCCCCTTTTTGCATATGTAATCTCCAGGGCTGAACACAGCGGGACGAAGCTTCAGTACCAGCTCCACCAACAACCCTGCCTCACAATCCTGGAAGATTCGGACTTTCCTTAGGGTGTCCAGGTGCACGTTGATGGCGATCTCAGCCTTCAGCTTGTCTGGAAGATTCTTGAGCACTTCCTTTTCATCCACTGTCTTTCTGTTCGCCCACAGATAGTCAAACCACCGGATAACTCGAGTCTCTAAGTCCTTGGTTACTTTCCGGAACTGCATGTACTGCTTGATGGAGTCAATCTTGGCCTGGAACTCTGTTCTTGAAGCATTCATGTTGGAAATCATGGAGCCCACATTGCCTACTATAGTGGCAAAGATCAGAACACCCACCAGGAAGTCTATGACCACAAAGAGATACTCCTCATCTTTCACTGGGGGTGGGGTCTCCCCAATGGTGGTCAGGGTCAAGGTAGACCAATAGAGACTGTAAATGTACTTCCTGGAGAGACGTCCATACTCTGGCTTGGAAATGTTTGGATAGACCCAGGAGTCTGTCCCAAAACCAATGAACTTGGAAATGGCAAAGTAGATGCAGGCATTCCAGTGGATGATGATGAGGATGTACAGAACCAAGTTCCCTATCCTGAACATATTGGGGTAGTTGGTCCTTGTCTCTGTACGGTCAAAGAATTCAAAGAGTCGAGGCAATTTCAGTAGACGGTTGAACCTGAGTTCTGGGCAGTTTATGCCCAATTTTAAGTAAGCCAGATCTGTGGGGATAAGGGACAGGATGTCCAGCTTGAAGTGAAAGGTCTTTGTGTAGTGTTTCCACAGCCTCTCGGTATCACTGACCATTAAGCCTTGCTCAAGGAAACCTAAGGAGGGAGAAGGGGGAGGTCACTTGGGCATCAAAGAGGCTTACATTTCCCATCATGGTTACAAAACAGTGATGTGTACATGATAGAAACAATATCAGACATTACATACTAATGCTGAAACTCCCTCCGCTATTTTTTTCTATAATGTTCTAATCTCCTTTGTTTAATTTTTTTCTTTGCTGGGAATTGAGTCCCGGGGCCTTGCCTAAGCTAGGATTCTATAACTGAGCTGTACCCTAGTTCTCTACTCAGGTTTAACAATTCTAAACCAGTTGTATAGCTTTGAAAATAGACTGGATATTAGATGGTAGCAAAGAATGAAGATTAAGTTTTAAAAGACAAAACAGATAGTAGAGAGCAGGCCTACTAAGGTTGAGTGAGAGAATGTGAACATTTCTTATGCTATTCGCTCTGCTTTTTGTGTATGCTTGAAAATACTAATTATCAAACTTTAAAAACTCAAATAAAAGCCTACCAAACTGGTCTCACTAGTAATGGTGTTCAGTGAAATGATACTGGGCTTGTGCCTCAGAGCTTAAGCCGTGGGGCACTTTCACAAGTTCAAGGTATCATTGCTGCTGACCAATACAAGTTCCAGCTCCCCCTTTCTCAGGTCATTCTTGTTAAACAATCGCCCTTCTGAATCTATAGGGAACTGGTTCCAGGATCCCCTTAAGCTCTTCCTTTCCAAGAAACCAAAATCCTTAGATGCTTAAGTCCCTTCCACAGAATAATGTCATATTTGCATATTCATATTGCAATGCATATCCTCTTGCTTATTTTAAAATCCTCTCTTGGTTTCTTATAGTACCCAATACATGCAACATAAATGCTACAGAGTCATGTTGTGCTGTTTGGAGATAATAGCAAGGAAGAATAAAACTTCTAAGTGTTCATCACAGAAATTTTTGTCAAGTATTTTCTATTTGACTGATTGGATCTCCAGGTGAAGGACCAATAGACACCTTGTATGCTTGTGCCTGTGTTTATGAAGTGCTGTGTGTAGCATCCTGGCTTTTGGACTCCTTGCCCTTTTAAGGTTCTCCCATGTCTGAAGATCTTTTTCCTTTGGAACTATAATCATGACCACCTGTTTCTTGACCTTGCACTTCCAGGCTTCCTGCTGAATCTGGCATTGCCAAGGACAGTATCAAGTACAAGGAAGGGTAGAGTTGATTTCTGAGTTAGGACATGTTGTTCCACTGAAGCTTGCATGAGATAAAGGGCAGGTCTCAATGGCCACTTAAAGACCACTGTGTCTATATATGCTAATACCACTGCAGCGGAGGTCATCCATGGCAACCTCAAGCTGTGTGATGGAGGTCTTCTAAGGTAAGATGTTGGGTACCAGTGATGATGAATGCAGGGGTTGCCAGTCTGGCCTGACTGTGGTATGAATATGGATGGAGGGCCTTGGTTTCTGAATCAGTAAGGTGAAGACAACCTTGTTACTTGTTTTAGGTACTGCTTCTCATAAGAAAGCGAGGTGAGCTGAGCGGATTGTGCATTGTGGTTTGTTACCGCAATTTGGTATGTTTCCACTGAGTGCAGGAGTAGGTGTTAGCTTCAAAGTCTTAGCTGCAAAGAGAAAGGCTTCCACAAGGTCAAGTATTTGTGCACATTAGTAAAAGATCCCTGAAAGCTGGGCAGATCCAATTATCACCCTAACCAGAGGCTGTTTGGAAGAACTCATTATATTCCTAGGCCCTGTTTATATTTCAATTCTTTACATATTAAAACTTCTTTGAGGAGCTGGAAAGATGACTTAGCAGTCACGAGCACTTGCTGCTCTTTCAGAGGACCTGAATTTGGTTCTCAGCATCTGTGTCTGGTGGCTCACAAGCCACCTTGTAACTCCAGCTCCATGGGAGTCTGATGCCCTCTTGGGCCTTCATAGGCATTACACTCATGTGCACAAACCCATTCAACACACACACATCATTCAATTAAAAAATACAAAATAATCTTTTAAAATAACAATAGAAATAAATTGTAAAATTCTCTGATAGATCTCCTGGATCTTCCATATTTCTGAGGAAAGGAATTCCCAGACTGAACTGAGTGCCACCTCACACAGTCAATACTAAATGGGTGGTCTTTTGTGGTAGCAGCTTAGCCTGATGTCATAGGTGACAAAAATGATGTCCATAGAGTCAGCTTGACTTGCTCATAGAACACTAGGACAGCAGATCCCAGAGCCCAACTGTCTGAACCCCTGATCAAGTCTTGTTGAAGGATTTAGCATACTGAGCATCAAGATGCCAGCACTCACCCTGTGTTTGGTGGGGCTCCAGATCTCCCAGGCACACCTTGATCAAAGATAGGCAACATCCAGTCCACTAACATGAATCTTCTTGAGTACCTCATGTCCCTCCATCCCACTGAAGGTCTATGAGTTGGCCTACTTGGGCTTGGGGTACACTCACCTGTCCGGGCTCTAACCAGCATGTCCACAACATAAAGGACATCTGCAGAGTAGTCCAGGACCAGCCACAGCACCAGGTTCTCTGACTGAAGCTCATCAAAACAGGCCCTGAGTAAGCCAAGTGTGAGATGTGTGAAAAAGACTGAGTGTCAGAGCATGGACCCTTCCCTCCCTGGGATGTGAGTAGATACGTTATATCCAATAGCAGTTCCACCTGTAGGATCATACATATAATATAGCAGTTTTCTCTGGAATTAAAACCTTCCATTTTGGAAGGAATCTTCTTAAAGTAATTTTTTTTTATATAGTGAGGTGAACAGGAGGTGAAATACTGCATGGAAACTCAGCAAGACTGGAAGTAACTCGAAATAGCTTCAGGAAATCCTTAAAACTGACTGTATTCACTGGCCTTCTCTCTCTAACCAGTAAAGACTGCTGAGAGTCTCTCTCAGACAAGCGAAGCACCATGGAAGAAGCAGTGGCCAGTGGAATCTCTTAGAGGAAACAAAGACTGGCAGAGCTGCTTGGAAGAGGTTCAGATCATCTGAGCCACTGGGAAAGGACTCTCCAGCCTGCTGAGATGCCTGCAGGCTGTGCATTGTGCTCCAGGTTCCCAGCTTTCATGAACTCTCACCCATGCTGGGGTGGATTTTGGTGATACAGCTGTCCCTGTAAGCAACTCTTTATCCATATTCCAGTAAGTAGCCCCAATAAAACTCTTTGGTTCACCAGGTTGGGCTTTTGTGCAATCATTATTTTGATGTGTCATAGGCTCCCTTTCTGGGGTGGGGGGAGAGAGATCATCCAGGAAATGTCTGTCCCATAACAATGCAGTGGAATCATTCCAGACTCAGAGAAGCCATATTTTCCCACAGTTGTTGGCCTCCTAGGAAGAAGAGCTGGGTAGTAAGACCTGTAGTGTGGCATTTGAAGGTAGAACTCAAAACAAACACTCCAACCAACCAACCACTCAAGCAAACAACCATCCAACCACCTACACAGCCATCCACTCCCCTAAACGACCACCAACCCACCCACCCAACCAATCACCCAAACGCCCACCTCCCCACCCACCCAAACAAACAACCAAACAATCATCCAACTAATCACCCATCCACTTACCCAGCTAACCAAGCAACCAAGCAACCAATCAATCAATCAAACAAACAAATAATAAATTCAGATTGCTATTAGGTAAAGAAATAAAAAACCTATTTTTTTCCTAAAGGCAGATTCCAACTTAAATAAGCCAATAAATATTTTTCTACCTTTTATCTCTTTGTGTTTGCTGTTTCTTATACAGGCAGCACCCCACGATTTCCTCCTCACCCCCAAAGAACATCAGGATGCTCAGACATTCAAGTCTTCTGTACACTTGGGAAAGAACCTTGGCTGACACCTGTGTTCTCAGATCACATGTCAAGAGCAGTGCTGCCCTCTTGCCTGCTTGCCGGAAGCTCCTTCACCTGCTTCCTTACTTGGCAACATATTTTAAAAGTGCTCCAAAGACCTACATGGCTCCCTCTGCTGGTACCCCTTACAGGCTTGCTTAGGAAAGCACCCCCCCTCCCCCATAGGCTTTCACACATCAGCAGTCTTCACAGGGGGAAAAATGCTTGCTAGAAAGTTACAGCTCAGCCCCAGGGCTCCAATCTCTGTACCCCCAGAGCCCAGGCTACATCAACCCACTTGAAAGCAAGGGTCCTGCCATGGTCTCTCCTTTCCCCCCAGCTCACCCAGGGAAACAGCAACGCCTCTGCTCTTCTCCAGAAGAGCAAAGGCTCCTTCTAACATGCTTGCACAAGAGTACCTCCAAAGCCCACATCTTAGAAGAATAGCTTGAACATGCCTTCATTCCAACTCAGCAACCTGCTTAGGAAACCAGAAACCCAGAACTTACCCTCAGTGGGCAGCTTCCCCCTGCATCTTCACTGAACGCTTACTCAATAGCAAGTTCGCTCAAAATGCTTCCTTAACCCCTTCAACAGTGAGCAGCCCCTGTCCCCTCTGCATACAACCCAAATGCAGAGTTCCAAGTGCCAGAGCACTCAACATCCATCTTAAGTTCAGGTCCAATCCCACCCGTGGTTCAGAGCATCTTCAGAATCCTCTGGGGACATGACCCAATATTTACTGATAGAGAACCAAGGCAGTGGTTCTCAACCTGTGGGTGAAGACCCCAGAGGGTCACATATCAGCTATATTTACATTACAATTTATAGGAGTAGCAAACTTACAGTTACAAAGTATCAATAGAATAATTTTTGGTTGGGGGTCGGTCACCACAACATGAGAAACTATATTAAAGGGTCACAGTGTTAGGAAGGCTGAGAACCAATGACAGAGCTATAGAATGGCTGACAGGAGAGAAATTCTCTCAGGTGAAACTCAGCACTCCATCTGCTAGGCTTATCTGCCCCCTCCCCTCCTTTCCCTCCACCCTGGCCTCCTAAAATGATGTCCCTGCACCTACCTGCACACAAGCAGACACCAGTTATAGAAAACAGGCATGGCAATGACCGTCAGCCAGCGGTAGTAGATGTTGCTAGAAGGGTCCACCACAATGGCATCCTTCTTCTTCCTAGAAACAGAAAATACAATACTGTGTGTGTGTGGAGAGCCTTTTGGGGGATCTAAAGGTCTTAACTCAGTGACCTGAGAGCAGTTTTAGGTCAAGGCTGAAGAAGTGGAGGTCACAACAGGATCTTCTCAGTTCCAAGGGGGTCACATGGGATGCCTCTGTGGGGAAGATAGGCTGGGAGCCAGGCTGAGCTTGGAAGGCCTACCCTCCATAATTGGCTGTAAAATCTTGATAATGATGTTTCCAAATGCACTGTGGCATCATTCTTGTCCTTCAGGCGTCATCCCAGAATATGACAGAGTGCTGGGAGGGGACAATTGAATCTTGGGCAGAACTTTGTGGCAATGCCAGTTCCCCGTGGACCACCCATGTCTTCTGCATAACTGAGGCTGCAAGTGTGTGTGGACAGCACCCAGTGTCTCTGAGGCAGCTCCACAAGACTGAACTTGGAATTCCTAGAGAGTGTCCCGGGGCCTTCTTCACCTCTCACTGAATTTGTGATAAGATGGAGTTAATGATTTCATTCTGATTATATTGTTCTAAAGGTCTGAGGTGAATCTCCTCATTAAAGTGTTGAGAAATTAGTGGCTCAGGCTAGTGTTTTACAATTTATCATCCACTCCCTCCAGCCCCTGGATAACTTCTAAAAGCCAGAGACATTTTGACGCAATGGTCTATAAACTGAAATTCACATATGAGGGAGAAATGCCATGCAGGGTTTAAAAAATCCTGTCATGCCAACTGGCTGACTGGGTGCTATTAAAAAGCTAACTGAAATGGTCGTGTATGGGGGTACCTGCCTGCAACCTCAGCATTTGGGAGGCTGAGAGCAAGACCAGCCTTCACTACCCAGGATCCTTATCTGTTCTAGTTTGCTTTTTCTTGCTGTGATAAATACCATGACCTAGAGCAATTTGTGTATGGGGGAAGGGGTTTATTTCAGCTTACACTTTCAGGTTCAGGAGCATAGGAAAACTGTTCTCGTTTCTTTCTTTCTTTCTCTCTCTCTCTCTCTCTCTCTCTCTCTCTCTCTCTCTCTCTCTCTCTCCTTTTCTCTCTCTTATTCATCTTTCTCATATATCCAGGCCCCATCAGCATAGGAATAGTGCTGCCCACAGTGGGCTGGCTCCTCATACATCAGTTATCCATCAAAACAATGCCTCACAGATGTGGCTATGGGGCTAGTTGATCTAGACAGTCCCCCCCACACCCCCCAGTTCAGACTCTCTCCAATGACTCTGGGCTGTGACAAGTTGACAGCTGAGGCTAATTAGGATACTGTCTTCCACACCAGAGCAAACAAAACCAAGATAAACAGACCATTAAGAAGTTTTAAATAGTAGTTGAATTTGTTCTGTATACACTGCTATCATAGCATGTGATTTAAAAGTTGAAGCTGTTATCTGCAGATCTATAGATAGAAAGTCAAGATTGGGTCTCATTGGAGAAAAATCAAACAGAGCTGTGATCTTTTCTGGAGATTTAAGGGAAGCCATTTTCTCTGTTTCCTGCTTATTTTTACTATTGCAAGGACTCAGTCCCCTGGACCTGTAGGGTATCTGCAGCTCTATAGATAGAAAGTCAAGACTGGGTCTCATTGGAGACAAATCAAACAGAGCTGTGATCTTTTCTGGAGGTTTTAGAGAAGCCTTTCCTCTGTTTCCTGCTTATTTTTACTATTGCAAGGACTCAGTCCCCTGCACCTGTAGGTTTGCATGTTCTTGCTGTTGTGATACAGCGGGAAAGAGAAAGACCTTGGTGGGTTAGAGCCTAGGTGCTCCACAGTGGGTAAGGGAGACACGCCACGTAGACATGGTGGGTAACTGTCATGGCAGGTGTGGGAGTCATGGAAAAGGCACATCCTGCAGAAGGCAAGAGTTAGGAAGGAAGGGAAGGAGGGGGAGTAAGAACGCAAAGGGGGAGAAGTCTTAAAGGAATCTTGTCATAGAATGACGGGAGGACATTGGTTAGGCCAAAGCATTGCTTGCTAATTGCCCAGGACTCCAGGAAGTGGGTCTGCATGCTAACATCTGCTGGCTGTAATGCATGGCTATTTCTAGCTTTATGATACCGTGGCAGGGCTGTGGAGCTGGGTGGCTGGGCAAAGTGTTTGTTGCACAAGCAGAGACCAGAGTTTGGATACCTAGGACTCATGTGATGGCTGGGCAGACATGGTGACTGCCTGCAATCCCAGCACCCAGGAAGGAGGTAGAGATAGGGCATGTCTGGGGCAGGCCGGTTTAGAATTGGTGAGCTCTGGGTTCAGTGAGAGGCTCTACTTCAGAAAATACGGTGAAGGATGATGGAAGAAGGCATTTGACTCACTTCCAGGTTTCCACATGCACAACTGGTGCACCCATACCGATACAGACATACAGATGCACAAGCAAGAGAAAGAGGGAGACAAGTGAGAAGAAAATAGTCTACTGTTTAAATCCTTGGAATCTGTTGTCCTAGTTAGGGTTACCTCTTAACTTGATATCCCAGAGTCCTTTGAGCATTTGAGGGAGTCTGAATTGGGCTATTCAGACCTGCTGTCACATCTGTGAGAAATTGTCTTGACTGATGTGCTCACAGCCTACTGTGGCAGCACCATCCCTAAGCTGATGGGCCTGGTGTATAAGGAAGGCAAGATTGAGGGATTGCCCAGATCAGGTTGGCCTGTGCCCACATCTGTGAGGGATTGTCTTAACTGATGATTGACATGGAGAGAGTCAGCCTACTGTGGGTGGCATCATGCCTAGGTTGATGGGCCTAGGCTTATGAAGAAGAAGAAGAGGAAGAAGAAGAAGAAGGAGGAGGAGGAGGAGGAGGAGGAGAAGAAGAGGGAGAGGGAGGAGAAGGAGGAGGAGGAGGAGGAGGAGAAGAAGAAGAAGAAGAAGAAGAAGAAGAAAAAACCACATCAGCAGGAACAGCTATGCCATTTCTGTTTCTGACACCATTTCCATCCTAAATATGAGCTATTATCACTAGCCTACCTTTTCAAAGTTTTGGCAATAAATACATTTTTTTTTTTAAAGTTTTAATTCAACTTACTCCTGAGGATTCCATCATAAAGGAGTTCCATAACATGCTTTTTTTTATACTTTATTTATTTATTTGCCTTGGTGTTTGCCTGGAACTGGAACTACAGACAGTTGTTAGCTGCCATGTGGGTGCTGGGAATCGAACCCGGGTCCTCTGGAAGAGCAGATGGTGCTCTTAACCGCTGAGCCATCTCTCCAGCCCCCCATAACATGCTTTTTATAGAAGGAGCCACAGAAAGCTTCATTTAGCAAATTACACATGATCATCTGACTCAAATAGGACAAATGCCAACCTCATTACTGCTGTACCTCATCCCTGGCCATAAATGCTGCCCAATTGTTACAGGCAACACTTCCAAGATCCTGTTTTGTTTGGAAGCCACCTGATTGCAGAACTGTGCATGAAACAGAATTGAGATAGTAAGAATAATCTTATCTTTTGATAGTGATAAGAACAAAGAGTTCTTCTATTTGTTAATCCAGAAGAACCAAAGACAAGTCACCCAGCAGTCCTCTGGAGTGTTTCTGACCACTGGCGTCTTATTGAGTGTCACCAGCAGAGGGCACTGCCCACAAGCTTATTGAGCTCACTTGACTTACACAATGCCTCAGCTTGCTTTGGCCAGGCTTTGAGGCTCTGTGTTACAGGCTTTGGCTTTTCAAAATCTCTTCTACCCAGTGACGGAGGACCTAGCACAGCGCCGTCCACCTGAACCCATAGATCTGCACATCACTGTCCCAAATCCTATACGGTATTTGCAAAATACTGCTGGTTTGAGCTGACAGCAATTTGTTCTCAAATGGAGAAGTTATACCATATTTAGGGATCAAATGAAAACTCTAGAAATGGGCAGGAGGCATGAAAAAAGAACCCAGAGAGAATTGTCACCTGTGGCCAAAAGGAATTAAAATTCTTCTCAAAGGACGAAGTGGAACGAAAATAAAAACAAAGCTCTGGCCCTTTGTCAACTGCATGTCAAGCAATTGGCATTTCTTTCTGATGCTGATGGCTCATCTCAGTGAGGACATCCCTTCGAGGCAGAAGCCACAAACCTGTATGCCCATGCATGCCTGCTGTCACTCATGGACAATGCTACTCTCAGTCACACTGTCACAGGGCTCTTGTGTAGCAGTGTGACACACACTGAACTCATGGGCCAGCTCAGGATCTGTGACAATCTAGTCACAGCAAGTGACCCTTACAAGAGATCACACAAGGGAGGGAATTTTCTCCTTAGCTCTGATGATTTCCTCAAGATTAGGTCAGGCCACCTTTTACAAGGGCATTTCCCTAGTTCCCAGGACCTGGAGATTGTAGCATGGAAAATGCATGTTTTTAGCCAAGGAGACCACCCACTGCTCTGCAAGGGATTTCCAAATGTGCATTCTTGGATATGCAGTGATAGAGGATATAAAGCTGAGAGGATTTATCTCCTGAAAGCCCTTGGCTTTCTAGATGAAAAAACGAAGACCAAAATGTAGTCAGAGTTCCTCAAAGAAATCATACACACTTGTCCCTTCACCCCTCTGCCCTTAGGGATGAATTTCCAACAAAAGGAAGGATTCCAGAAGGGGTTTCCAGTGTTTGAAGAAGTGTTTGAGCAGGTGTAGGAGAAACAAAATGGAGTTCTTTGCAGGGGTGTGGTGGTGGAGTTGGTTCAGGAGGGATTAGGGAAATTGGAAGCCAATATGCTTCCCCGGGGGCTTGGGTACTTCCTCCTCCTGAGAGCTGTTACAAGTGTTAGCATCATTTCTGGCCATGGACCAGGCCCTGCAGGATGCAGAGGCAGCACAGGAATGGGAATGGTTTCAAAGACTCAGGTCCATTTTCCTCTAAGGTGACTGTGCCAGCAACTCCACTCACTTCTTCCCAGCCTTTCTGTTCACAGGGTATTGTCACTGTCAGGAATGAAGTGATTGTGGTGTGTGTGTGTGTGTGTGTGTGTGTGTGTGTCTTTGTGTATATGTGTGTGAGTATATATGTCTCTGCGTGTATCTCTTTATGTCTCTCTCTCTCTCTCTCTCTCTCTCTCTCTCTCTCTCTCTCTCTCTCTCTCTCTGTGTGTGTGTGTGTGTGTGTACTTAGGTCTGGGGAAAAGATTGGGGGAAGAGAGGAAAAGTACTTGGTTAAATCCAGGCTTCTGGGTAAACAAGGATTAATGACTTGAATCCCATTCAGTTTCTGAGCCTCAAATTCTACTCAGTTTCCTTCTACCTGATCCTGAGCTGGATCTATATTGTGGGAAGAGGGTGCACACTACCCAAGGAGCATCTACTTGGCTATTCTCATCTGTACAGACCAGACATGGCTCTTCAGGGTGCTGTTTCTTAAAAATCTAGTCACAGTAACTTCTCTCTTCCAATCAGCAGGGCAAGAAAACTGACCAAGGGCAAAAACACCTTCCTGCTTAGCCTTATGTCCCCTCTGCTCCTAACCCCTAGAGGAATCTCACAGCTTCAGGCTTGTGGCCTCCATGTGTGATCTACCCAGAAATGTGGTAAAAGGTAGGGGCTGGTTTGACACATCTTAGATACTCCCTGTCACAGGATCCCACTGGATTCTCAACTAACTGCTACCAGAACAAACTTATGACACAAGAAATAAGAAAACCAGGTGTCCCTCACAGCTCTAAAAGGGCATCTTGCCTATCAGCAGTCTCTGTAGATTGTTCATAGAAGACCATGGGGAGCCAATGACTGGTGATACCTCAGCCAGACTAAGTGTGCTTCGTCCATGCTATTCTGGAGTTCTTTGCCTAAGACTTTCTCTCCTCATTTAAGATGTGACTTCCGTGGCTTGTTTCTGGATTGTTCTGCTCATCTGAACATTCGTCAATGACTTGAAATTCCCAGGAGATAGTAGAGAGAACATCCAGCTCCTGGGGTGCTGTGGCCCTAACTTTGACAATGCTAGATCGATGTGAAAAAAAGTGTATCAGTAGATATTTTGCTTTGCAGTTGGGACTTGGCCTCCAAAAATCCAAAACTCTTCTCTTATATGAAGCCCCTCACCATGCATGATCACATTCATCTGCCATCCCGAGGCTTCTGGTTAGTGGCCAGGTGTCTCCAGTCCAGCCCTAAGTGGTTCTCACCCAGCCCTCCACTTATTTGATCTCACTGGGATTTATGTATTGAGTACAGCATCCATCTCCATTAGTCTAAGGTCGTAGGAAGATAATTTAATCAGATTACCTGAGGAAGTCTTTGTTTACTCAGAACAAATTGAGCTAGCTGTAGAAAGTTCCAGACTTCCTTCACATGAAAAGCAAGCAAGAGCAGAGGGCAATGGCCTCACTGTGTTCTTTTCTGGGTCTGTTGTGGTGTCCAGCTCACCATCTTGCTCAGGGGCAAACGAAAGGACAGTAACTCTTTTCTGGGCTGGGGTGTAGCTCAGTTTATTGAGTGTTTGCTGAGCATATACATGTTTGGATTTGATCTCCAGTACTGCAAAAACCCAGTGTGTCCACGCACACTGGAGACCCCAACACTGTGCAAGGGAGTCAGGAGGGTCTTAAACTGGAGGCCACCCTTAACAATATAGAGTTCAAGGCTCAAATGGGAAGGACAGAGGATGGGATGCCCATTTGAGCCCATCCCTCAGTGTAGAATGTATGGGCTTCTAAGAGGCCTGGAGATCAGCCCAGCCTCAGCCAGTGCAAACTGGTGATAACTAGTGTCTTAAAACATGTGCTCCTAAGCACTTCTGAATAAGCCAACCTGGGGTCTGCCTAGGGCCTTGAATGTATATCTGTATTGTGTGCATGCAGTGCCCATGGAGGCCAAAAGACGACATCAAATTTCCTTGGACTGGAGTTACAGATGGTTGTGAGCCACCATGTGGATGCTGGGAACCAAACCTGAGTCCTCTGAAACAGCAGTCACTGCTCTTTACCACTGAACCATCTCCCTTAGCCCTAGCTACCCTTTGTAAGACAAGGTTTCTCACTGACCTGGAACTCACTAAGTTAAGCTGGTCAGCCAGCAAGCCCTAAGGATTCACCTGCCTCTGCATCCCTAGCATTGGGCTCCTGGCTTTTTTAAAGTATGCATTCTGAACTCAGGTCCTCAAGATTGCAAAGAGGGCACCTCACTGGCGGAGCTATCCCCCAGGCCCCTGAACTCATCCTAGGAATGATGGTGTATTCCAAAATCTATAGCATGCCCTACAGTATTAAGATGTCCCTCTCATATGCAAATATGGAACTACAGTAGAGGTTCCAGAAAGATCCATGAAGTTTCTCCTGAAGTCTCATTGCTGTTTCTCTTCCGGGGACTTGCATATTCCCGTAACAGCTTCAAACTTAAGCCTTTCTCTTCATCAACACAAAGCCAGATGGTGCTGTCTCTAGCAAACCATACAAAGACCATCCACTCTCCAGCATCCATGCTCACATCTCATTAATTTCAGTGTTACTCAAAGGAGTCTGACAAAAGAGAATGCTTAAGTCATTCATTAAAGCAGGTTCTGGGCAAGAATCCACCCGCTTGTGAGCCTTGGGAGATCAGCTTTCTCTCCAGAGCCAACCTTTCTTTTCTTCCAGACCGACATGAACATCCTAAAGAGATCTTTGGATGCTCAGTGATTAGTGAGTTGATGTGGGCTATATAAGACCTTGATATGGGGTCGTCCCATAGCTATATTTCTTACAAATAAGAGCAGCAGAAATTTCTGTGTGTTGGCGGGGGCAGAAAGGCAAGTGCTACCCAAGAGCACAATTGTAGCTTCCTGGGGGAGGGGAGTTTCAGCCATGCAAGACAGTAGGTCTGTGGAGCCAAGCTTCACAGACAACTCCAACAGGAAGCAAACAATCTGTCCATTTTTTCCCTCATCTGTGCTTACTCTCACTCCTCACCTAATACTTCTTGACTTGACTTGATTCTGTTGGTCGATCACATGAACCCATAGACCTTCTTTCTAGGCAAATGCATGCATCTCTGCACATGTGCCACTTAGGTGCGCCCCCAGCCCTGCATTTGAGCAAGACAGGTCATAATGCAATCTGGGATGAAGGTTCTTAAAAGGAGAGATGGTTGAGCCCAGAAACCCTGATGAGTTTGGGGAGCTTTGTGCAGGATGGGGTCAGGTTTAAATGAGGCTGGGAACTCTGGTGCAAGGGCTTCCTGGATTCTGAGTGGGAAATGTTAGAGCATGTAGTATTTCCCGAAGGGTGCATGCTTCCTCCAAGCAGTGGCTCATAGGTAGTGATTGGGGGATCCTCAGGTCTTCCAAGCTGCATCCGTATGCTTCTTGGCTGTCTCATCTAGTGTGCAGCTGGTATGCAGGTGGTGTACAGCTAGTGTGTGACTGGAATGCAAGTGGTGTGCAGCTAGTGTGTGACTGGAATGCAAGTGGTGTGCAGCTAGTGTGCAGCTGGTATGCAGTTAGTATACAGGTGGTGTGCAGCTGGGGTACAGGTGGTGTGCATTTGGTGTGCAGCTGGTGTTCAGGTGGCCCTCTTGGCTTTTCTTACCCTTCCCCTCTGTCTGGTGGCTCCTGTCCACCTGGTTTGGGCTGGGCATTGCTTTCCCGGCTGGACACCTCATTCAGCTCAGCTCCATGGAAACGATCTAAGAAGGAATTGGGTCTCTGGTCCTCCTGGTGTAAGTGCCTGGCAGTCCATGCACGAAGTGAGATGATGAGACGTGACACCCTGGAAGGGGAAAGGATATGCAGTGAGTAGAGAATAGAGGCCCAGGAGAAATAGAGGTGACCAGTGGACATGAGTCTGCAGGCCTGTGCTCAGGCTTCTATTTCTACTTTTCTCCTCATTTTCCTTTCCTCTCCAGCCTGGGAATGGATAGATGATGTTATCTCTTTACTATGGCTTTGTCCTGCCAACTCTTCCACAGCCACACTCCTTCCAATGGGGTATCAACAAACATTTCTACTCATTACTCCTTTTGCTCAAAGCAGATCTCTTGAGGAGTGCATAGCTTATCAGTTCAGAGCACTCGATGCTCTTGAAAAGGGCCTGGGTTTGGTTCCAAACAGCTTGCAACATTTGTTATTTCTATTCTAAGGGATCTGATGCCCTTGCTTGAAACTCCATGGGCATAAGACACTCACATGGTGCAATACATACATGCCAGGAAAAACATTCATACACATAAAGTTAAAAAATAAAACCAATGAAGAATATTGCTAGGCACATGAACAATCCTTGTGGTTTGAATGGGAAATGTCCCTCATAGGTTCATGTGTCAGTCTCCTGTTGGTGACACTGGAAAGAGTGTGCAACTGTTAGCTTGTAGAGCCTTGCAGGAGAAAGCAGGCACCGGTGGCAGATGCTGATGTTTTATGCCCAGACCCATTTCCCTTTGTTTCTGCTTCCCCATTGCATACGCCAGCTGCCCCCTGCCCTTATGCCATCCTCACCGGGATGGAATTCTAAGTCATAATAAACCTTCTTCTTAAGTGGCTTCTTGTTAGGTATTCTTTCAGACAATGAACAATCTAACAAATATAATGCTCAAATAAGAATGAATTCAGAGCAAAATTTAAAGGAACAAGCATCCATAGAGTGTGAGTCCAACCTCTTGCCCCCAGCAATTGTATTCTATTAATTTTTTTCATAAGCTCCAGAACTTTGTTCAGGATGGTACAAAAGTACCTTTGCAATGTATCTAATCCCTCTTCTAATATCAGACTCTACTAGGAGCTGGCTATGGACCCAGTCCCTGAGATTGCAGCCCACATCTTCAGAGCTTATCATAGCTAGAACATTCTTTGAAGTCTGTCTCTGCCCTGCCTTCCACCTCCCGTGTTTCCCCACAGAAGGAGAAGATAGACTCCACCTCATCTCTCTGCTTTTTAGGATTTTATTCTTTTTGTTTGTGAGTGTGTGTGCACCTGAGCGCGCATGCACCTGCTTATGTGGACACTGTATGAATGCAGCTGCCTAAACAGTGTTGTGAGCCTGCTGACGTGCGTTCTGGGAACTGAACCTGGGTACTCTGTAAGAGCAGCAGGTGATCTTAACACTGAGTTATCACTCAAACTCTCCTTCCCCTGCCTCTGTTTCTCTGCTTTTTCCTCTTTCTGTTTTTTTTCTACCTCATATCTATAAAGACCTTCACAGGCAGTATTCCTAATATAATCAGCCCTAAGCAACTTGCAACCAAGTCATGAATTGCTAAATACCTTGATCCTAATTATACTCTAGCAATTTTGAAGCAAGAAAGCAACCCTCACACCGTGCTGATATTGGTTGCACAGACATATTTTGAGGGGCCTGCGGGAGCAGCTCTCAGCTCTGGACATTGGTCCTCTGCTAAGGGAACAGAAGAAAGGTCATTTCCATGCTCCCCAACAAGCAGGATCAGACAACTGATGCACAGTGCATCACTCCTACCTGAACAACTGACAGCCCCTTGATGCTGGAGTTGGGCATCTCACTGAAGGTTGTCCCCAGCCCTGTGCCTGATGTTGTGTGGTCAGAGAGAGCCAGAAATGAGGAAGGTGTGTAGAAGAAGGTACAAAGCCCATGAAAATCTACAGGACAAGGAAGGAGAGGATAGGCACTGCCTCCTTGCCCCCTTCTCTGCCTCCATCTCTACCGCAGACCACAGGGCTATCCTGAAACAGTACCCCATCCAGTGTACCTGACATCTTTTCATTTGCACTGACTGGAAAATTCTCTCTTCTTTACAGCCAGAGACTTGTTTTATTAATACAAAACACTGCAAACCATTTCAATACCCAGCTACAACCAGCCCTTTAAAAATCAGGATAGATGGCCCCAGGAGATGGCTTAGTAAATAAAATTCTTGATATGCAAGCATGAAAACCCTGAGTTTGGATCCCAACCCCATAAACCAGCAAGGATGGTCTATGTCTGGTATCTCAGCATGGAGGGACAGAGACAGGAGGCACTTTAGAGATCAGTGACCTTCAAATTCAGGGAGAGACTTAAGGTTAACAGGAGCCGAGTCTCTCTCTCTCTCTCTCTCTCTCTCTCTCTCTCTCTCTCTCTCTCTCTCTCTCTCTCTCTGACACACACACACACACACACACTCCAAACTAAAAACACAATGAATAAATAGATAAATAAAAGAAAAATGGATAAATAAACTCATCTATCTATTTATTTGACAACCAGCTTAACTAACACCCCAGATGGCATAGCTGTAAAACTATGGTGTTGGCTTAAGAAAATTGCTGGAAAGCAACAAACTCAGCATTTGTGGAGCACCTGCCATGAGAGGCTGCTGGGAATGCCACAGCTCCAGCCATCCGAGGAACCAGCATTGTTGGAAGCATTTTCTAACAAGAAGGCTTGGAAGGGCGGTATGACTTTCTTCACATGTTACTGCTGTTAAAGCCGTGTACAGATGTCCTCCGAGGGAGGTAGAGCTTAAAGATTTGCTAATCTGTCGGGTGCTTTTGCAAGGATTCCTACTACAGAGCCTAGATGTGCTGAGAAGCCTTCCAGAGCTATTTCAGAAAACACTATCCTCAACATATCACTGGGTCCATCCAGTGTCCTTTCACGGCTACTTGGTCTTATGTGGCCTCTTTTAGAATTGTTCTGAGTTTCTCTAGAACTAAGAAACACTCAGTGCTATTTCTCATTAAAATAATTTCAAACTAAAACTACTTTTCTGAGCTCAGACCATCTGACTCAAGAGGATAGAAATCAGTCACTGATAGATTTTAGGATGCTCTGTCTCTGCCTCTTTCTGCAAAGCTTCAACCCTATCTAACATGCCTTCTGTGGTATCTCCACAGTTTTTCTGCCTCAGTCTCTCTTTTCCCAAGGTGAAAATTGTGCAGGGTCAATTACCTGGCTGGCCCCTGGCTTGTGAATAAGCTCCGTGCGGATCCAGCCAGTCCTTGGGTCTCCATGGCGATCCCTGGCTGCATTGTGGAAGAAGTCTCCTCACATGGTGAGTGAGACCTATGAAATCAAATATGCAGCATGCTAATTGATTTCAAGCTCATCCGTCTCCTAGACAGTCAGGAGTAAGATGGGCAGATGCCTGCAGCAGGAGGAAAGACACCATTGCAGATTCTCAACCCAGATGTCCTCTACTTCCATCCATCACAAATCTTCACTCTGAAGATAAGCTTGTGGGTGTATGTTCTGTTCTTCCTCATGTATGTCTCAGGGATTGAACTCAGATCCTCAGGTTTGGAAGCAACCACCTTTACCCACTGAGCCATATTGTCAATTCTAAGAGATATTTTCTTTACAGCAGTTCTGACCAAGGAGAGCAGGTCTTGATCAGTTACTGTATTTGATTTCAGTAAAGGCATGGGAACCAACTGCAAGTGTTAGCATGGTCTCCATCAGAGATGGGGGCCAGGGGAAGTCCCAGCACCTGCCATCTTGGATCATAGCAGATGTGTCCATGCAATGCTTCCAGAACAAAGATTTTTACTTCCAGGGTTTTACTGATTTCTGGGGCTGGTCTTCCTCCTTCTAGAAGCTTCCCTTCCTACTCTGTGTGCACTTTCTGGATGGTTATGCTCTTGTCTGAGTCTTCCTCCCTCTTTGGATCATTGCATGGATTTGGCATACCTCTCCAAGGACAGTTAAAATAACTTGAGCAGTGTTTTTAAAAAACAAATTCACTCACCCTTTGCCAGACCTTGTCACTGTCCCCAGCAATACAGCAGTGAAGAGCAGTCACTCCATCTGCATCCAGGGTGGACAGCACATGTGTTGATAGGGCAGGTGACCACACCTCGCTACAGGACTACACTGGTAGTGGAGCTTTGTGTCTGATGAATTACCACAAATAAGACCAGTTGTGTGTCTGGGAGTGTTTTTCTTTCTTTTTAAAAACATTCTAAGGCTGAATTCGACCAGCCTGATTAACAGCCAGCCAGGCAGAGTCCCCTAGGGATCTGCATTTCACTCTATGACTCTTGAGGAAGCCCAGCAAGGCAAATTAATTCTATCATGTGACCTATTCCAAACTAATCGGCTTTCTTAACGAGGTAGTTGAAGCAAGAGGCAAACATTAAGTGAGGGGAAAGCGTCCCTCCCTGTGGTGAGAGATTAGAGTCCTTGGATGCTGAGACTTCTCCAGAAGCTGGAAGAAGAGAGTGTGTACAGATGGGGTGGGGTGGGGACTCATTTCCATACACACCCTATCTGTCTTTGGAAAGTCATAATTGCTTGCACACACTCTCTTCTCCCAGCTTCCTCCCCAGCAAGGTCACTTTTTCTGCTGAAATCAGAGTGGAGTTAGATGTCCTCATCTATTGTGCTGGTCATCTTCAGTGATGGGCATCTGTACAGCGTCTGCCTGTTAAAGTCACAGATCTCACTCATTCTAGCTCGGGTTCAGGTCTCCTCTCATCATAGCCAACTCACTGTGACCATTTCCTGAGGTCTAGCTTGGCCATACAGCGAAACCAACAGCATCTTGTGATTTACTGGGGCCAAGCCAGGAAGTATGTGTGTTGGTGGTGGCTATCAGCCAAGTCCCAAAGTTTACAACACAGGTTGCTGGTGACTCCAGTTTACATGTGTGATTGATTTTTTTTTTTGTTTTGTTTTTAGAGTTGAATATCAGGCCTCCTCATTTATCTGAGTCATGTGATGTTTGGGGATCGTTGGTGTACAAAAGGAAATCATTAATACAACAGAATACACACCATTGATTGACAGATTACTGTGTATCAGCTGCAACCAGTTTACCATGTATTCATGTAATGATGCTGGAAGAGAGGAGATGGAAATCCTGAAGGCTTAAGTAACTTCCCTGAGGTCAGAAAGGCCAAATGGCAAAGGGGCTATCATGTCATGTCATGTCAAAAGCTGCCCTCATCTACTCCATGAAGCTGACCTCTATGTTTTGACTGACAGCATAAATAAAAACAAAGTTTAATGGGACATAGCTGAAGATCGATCCCTGTGGAATGCTGTCAGAGACATGGCTCTGATCCTCTTGGCTGCATTACATGGGTAGGGCTCTATTTTCAAACTGCTAGAGGCAAATCTCCCGCTGTACCCTTAAGAAACAACTCACATCTTACCAGTATGCCCAGAGAGACACTGTCAGAGGTTCTGCTGTACAGCCAATGCTGTGGTTGTCCTCTCGCCGTTCTGCAGACAACCAGAGTGGGAGGTGTATCCCACAATGCTTCAATCAGTTTGAGGAGGTAGTGGCAGGGAAAAAGCATGACTCTCTCTTGAGTCCTTGAATCGGACAGGTTGGCTTGCCCTGGGAGATGGGTAGCAACTGATGCCTAGAGCTCTGTCAGAGCATGTGTGTCTGGAAGATCCAAAGGCAATTCTAGTGTGTTGAGTCCCTACTATCAGCTCTACAGTGCTAGGTTCCAGGTAGTGCACTCAGTCTCCCATCTGTTCATTGCATAGTACCAGGCTTACTGGCATATTTAGTGAAGGGACTAAACTTATGATATGTGAGGTGGGAAAGGCAGATCTGTGAGACATTGCATACAGACTGCCTCACACCTATGTTCAGGGAAGGTAGCAGAGTGATCAGCCAGGAGGCTGGATTGAATTTCTTATTCCAGCACCTATCTGCTGGGTAAACTGAGGACTGGCCTCTCACCGTCTCATAACTTAAGTGTCCTGATCTCTGTAAGAAAGAAAAATATGCAACTCCATGTTGATTTAAGTATTGTTCCAATATTCCAGCCCTGAAAGGAACACTTATCCCTAAAGTGAGTAGACCTTTCTACAGTATGAATGTAGGGGATCCAAGGAGAGTTCTTCTTCCTGGTGCATCTCTTCTCTTGCTTCATGATGCCTGAAATTCTGCTGCTGATTATGTTCTTCATTGGCCTCTAACCTTGGTAAAGATCTGGGGGCATTTATATAGCAAATTTAATTATATCCCACACCCTCCAAAGATGCTCAGTTCAACAAGGGAACATTTATACCATAGTGGTCCTATCAGATTTCAATGGACTGAAGAATGCCCACAAGCTAGTAATACACCCTGTGCTTGCACCACTGTGACATTCCCCAACAACAGGCTTTCAGGGGAGTGTCCTCACTGTCAACTACATGATTGCCATTACTTTTCAGAGAAACTTATCTTACCAAGCACATGAAGAAGAGATGGACAGAGCAAAGAGAAACTGAATGTCTGAGGTGACATTTGAACCCCCAAGAAGATGGAGATACCCACAAGGATAAACAAGGTAGTCAGTGGAATAGTGAGGTACTAGAACCTTCCAAGAAACTGAGAGGCAGAGAGGGATGTCAGGGAACAGCCTGATACCAACTCTGGTGATAACTTTATATATGATGCTGCCTTCCAAGAACAGACTGTTACTGGAGTTAAAAAACAGACTGTTACTGGAGTTAATAGGGTCAAGCTGGACCCTGGCATCTCTGACAAGTCACCCTCAGTCAGCTGCCCCAAATAAGCCAATTAAATAGACAATTTAATAGTGAAAATCAGAAAAAGACTTATTTAATATGGCCACATTGGGAAGAGGAACAAAGAGGTCCAATCACTCCCCAAGTTTATCTTTGGGGTCCTGGGGTAAAATTTATGTAGAAGGCCAGTTATTTTAATCAAGGCATGGTCCTGCCCCTCATTAGCCCATCTCTGTCTGGGCTCCAGTATCTCCACGGTGATCTGATTAATTGTCAACCATGTGTGAAATGTGTTCTGAGGAGATCAGTTCCCCTCTGGTTGGTACCAGATTTCAGTCTCTTCCTTCTCTCAACGTGAGAGGCCCCCTGAAGTCAAGGACAATGACAGCCAGTACGATACACTGAAATGACTTTCAAAACACAAGGGAAGTTTCATATTGGGACACCTAGTCTCCAAATGTGTTTGTAGAGAAAAAAATTGAGGGTTAGGAAGTTTTCCAGTGTTTCCTGTCACTGGGTAAGGGAAGAGGTGCCTTTAATATCAGAGCTGGTAACTGACTTTGCGCTCTGTGTAACACCTTGTCTTTCTCAGGTGACTTGGGGACAGAGAGATAGATACACATGACTTGCTAGCACAAGGCTAGGGAACATGATACTATTATTTCTTTCCCCAGGTCCTGAGGACTCCAGATGATGAGACTCCAGTGCTATTGGGCGCATGGGACCTGGGAAAGGAAGCCAGTGCATTTTTCAGTCTTTGGTCCTTGAGAAGAAGAGTGAAAATAAATTTCTTTGGTGATAATTGCTTTGGGTTCTGTGTAGATAGAAGCATGAAGAAAACCTCTTCTCTGTAAGACACAGACCCTTGTGCCCCAAAGCTCACTCAAAATAGCTACACCAGGAAATGAATCGGGATTTGGAGTGCCCTCAGACCTCCTTGCAATTCTCTGTTAGCACATTCTGAAGTATTGTGCTTTGTAGTATCTTAACAATATGCTGCATGGCTCTTGGAAAATTGAGTCAAACAACTAAGCAGAAAAGAAAAATTCAAGACTTTTGTGAGTTCTGTTTTCTTATGTCACCTTCAAGGTTGGCCTTGAACTCACAATTGCTCTTCTCTGGCTTCTGAATACTGAGGTTGTAAGTGTGTGTCACCATGCTCAGGTTGAGACATTTTCATTCCTGGTATTTTCAAGATGCATTTTTTTTTTTCATTTGAAGGAAGCATTTTCATCCTTTCTTATGATGTTTGCTTAGGAAAATTATTCCAATAACTTAGAAAAAACTGGACTTCCAATGTGGTGAGGGATCTGCTGGCAAGGCTGTCTCAGGGGACAAAGCATTGGTAGTTTTGCCTTCTTAGGGGCATTTAGAGAAGGACCAGTGGCACACTGGTGCTGACAGGACTGTTCTATGATTGTGAAAAACAATGCATTCTATTTTAGTACACAAAGTCTCAATTATTTATTCCAAAAGCTCCCCCAAAGGACTAGGATTTGAATGCAATGATATGGTTTGTCCAAACACAATTTCTTCTCCCAAAATAGTGTGATTTTTAGTCTCACAATGTTTTATGTATGTGCCAGAGTCCTTTTAAAATCTGCTTTAAAATTCTTATATGCATGATGTTTTGCCTGTTTGTAGGTCTGTGCACCACATATGTGCCTTGTGCCTGAGAGACCAGAAGAGGCCATCAGATCCACTGGGTCTGGGGTTTTAGATTGTTGTGCCATGGGGTGGGTGCTGGGAACTGAACCCTGATTCTCTGGATGAACAGCTAGCACTCTTAGCCACGGAGCCACCTTCCCAGTCCCATTTGCCAACCTTATATGGGGAATAAATAAGTGCTAGATTGGGTTGAAAAGCCCTGGAGGGACCTAGACTCTGCCTCATCCCCAAGGCAGCTTTACTTTTTATTCTGAATGCATGCTGAGTTTTGGGGCTGGAGAGATGGCTCAGAGGTTGAGAGCACTGACTGTTCTTCCAGAGATCTGAGTTTAGTTCCCAGCAACCACATGGTGGCTCAAAACCATCTGTGATGACATCTGGTACCCTCTTCTGTATACACATGCTGAGTTCCCCTTGCTGATCCCAAGGAATATTCTGGAATTTTCTGTATACACACAATGTTAGAATCTGATGGCTGCTTAGACCAACGCACCTTGCAGAATTTCTCTTCCTCTCTAACAGGCACTTGCTAAGACCCTACAAGTCTTCAGATAACAGACACCCCTGTGCTGGGATTTCTCACCTGGGAAGTGAGTTTATATCAAAGTGGGGATGGTAAGCATATCCTGCTGCCACTCCATTTTCTGTCTCCTGCCTGGGGATCAGAGAGCCTGACTGCAAGCTTGAACTGTGAAACCTCTCCTATCCCCAGAAAGGAACAAGACACTTATACTTCTGCCGCATGGGCCCTGGTTTCCTCTCTTCGGAGCCCTTGCCAAGCTGCTATCTATTCGTCTGCCTGTTCACGGCATTAAATAAATCTTGTAGCCTCAGGGAACAGCCTCTGTCTCTGTCCTCTATGCTATCCTAGACCTTTCTCTTCTTTGGGTCAACTGCTTATACGAGAGAAAGTATCTCTCTCCCAAAGGAAGCATTCTTCCTGGCTGTCCTGTGGAAATCTCTGTATGATTCCATAGGATCTGTATTCACATATTAATAAGCTGAATTATTAATTCACTGCATGAATGGTTGGACACAGACACAAGCGGGCCCTTGATGTGGGATGTCTTTCTGTACGCTGTGAATATCATTGGCAAATGCCTTTTTGTATGCTATGAATATCAATAAAGGGACTGTTTCGACCTATGGCAAGGCATCTTAGAAGAAGGCAGAAAATCCAAACATAGATAAAGGGAGAGTTAGAGGGAGATCCAGCTGCCCAAGAAGCAAGATATAAAGAAATAGTTAAGCCACAAGTCATGTGGACAAGATAGATTAATGGAAATGGGTTGAGTTAATATGCAAGAGCTAGCTAGCAATGTGCCTAAGCTATAGGCCAAGCAGCATGTAATTAATGTAAGTGTCTGAGTCATTTTAGGGGGCTAAGCAGGGCGGGTCTGGACCATGGGGCTAGATTGGGCCAGAAACTTCATATTATATGCCCCAGTAAGACTCAGTGAGTGGTCAGTCTGAGAAAGCACTACTTGGGTATAGGCAAGGGAGGGATAATTCTAGATTCCTGGACACCTGAGAAGTCTGAGGACAGGAGGAGAAGGAGGTTTCCCATGTGAGAGACCAGAGAGGGAGGGTGATTCCTAAACATAACCAAGAAAATGATAGACTACTTAGCCATGTATAGGAAAGAGCTTGCCAAAGGCACAGTGCTCACAAGCCAGGCAGTCAACACTAGACTGGCCCCTTCCATGGATGAGGAAACAGAGGCTGGAGCAGCTGGACCACTTTCCATAGCTAAGTAACTGCAGAGCCAGTGTTCAGTCTGACCTGAACCATGCTGGCCATGGAAAGTGGGACAGAAGAGGAAGTGTCGGGGAGTCATCTTTCTGTCATAAGGAAATACCCAAGATAACCAGCTGATAAACAAAACAGGCCTATTTTGGTTCACATTTTTGGAGACTCTAGTCCAAGACAAACCAGCTCTATTGCTTTGGGCCAATGATTGGTCAATGACTGTATGATGGTAGTCCATCATACACCGTCGATTAAAAAAAATAGAGGGCCTGAAACCCACAACTCTTCTGGGGATATGAATCTGATGACCTCAGGTCCTTGCACAAAGCCTATCTCTTAAAGGTTCTGCCTCCTCCCACGAGTGTCACCCTTAGACTGAACCATTAACACCTGTGTCTTTGGGTGATATTCAAGATCTAAATCTTGAATGGCAAGTAGGGCAATCAGTTCAGTTGATCAAAGGGCATCGGTTCAGATCCCTTGACTATGATGCTAATACCATCAGAATATATATGACCCTTGCCTACTCAGAACATAGTGAAAGTCAGCAGACATACCGCTAGGAGTCAGGCCCATGGCAGGGAGTTAGTATGGCTTCGTGTGATGCTGCTGCTCTCATGATCCCATGAGTCAGATGCAAATTGTACTGGTCAATGCAGAATCAGGACACTGTTCACAATGGCTTCTGGTTAAGCAAATTTTGGGGGCTCATGCTACAGCTGGCTATCTCCAATGGGCCTGCCTTTCTCTCTGGTTTATCTAAGTGAAAAGAAGCTGATGGAGATTCCCAAAACTATGCTCTATGCCCAGAGAACCTTGATGCTCCATGAGAAGCCCTTGTCCAGAGCCACTGTAAGCAAACGAGGCGATTCAGAAGAGTTCTGTTTGGCTTTGACAATCTCTGTGCTCCTTCCCAGAACCCAAAGTCCCAGGATTCTAAAGTCAGGGCGGGGCCTGAGCTGTAGTTCTTTCTGCTATACACCCATGGAAGATCCTTTCAAGGACATTTATTAGCTGGTCATGGGAAAGAGACATTTTACATGCAAAAGCTTTAGCAGTAGACATGCTCTATTGGTTTCATCTTTCTTAGAAATAAGAATCAATAACTCACCAATGGGAATTGGTCCCCAGGGGAGAGACACCAACATCAGCTAATAGGTGTCCTTGAAAGGAACATCTATATCAGGTTTGAGTGTGAATGTAAAAGAGCCACAGCATGGGACCCAGCGGTAACACCAGCCTCCTGAGATTTGAGATGTTTCTTCCATCCCTGGCATCTTAGAAGGATGAAAGTTTGCAATAATAGGAACCAGTATTTGGAAATTGCTGACATCACTTCTTGTGTTGGTGACTTTCCTCACTGATGGGCAAAGCATCTGAGAAAAGCAGCTTAAAAAGGAAGGTTTATCTGGGCTCTCAGTTTGAGGGCACAGCCCACCATGAGACAGCTGATGACACCATATCAATAGCCAGAAGAGGACTGAACCCTGCTAGCATTCTCCTTTGGTCTGGGACCCAGTCCATGCAATGGTTTTTATAGTTAGTGTGGCTCTCCCTGCATGCCTGACTTGAGGTGGGAGCTCATAGACCCAGGCTGATCTTGAACTCCCCATTTCAGTAAATGATTCCCTTGAATTCCTGCCTCCACCTCTCAGGGACTGTGCCACTGTGCCTGCGTTTATGTGGTGCTGGGAGCCAAACTTAAGACTTTATGTATGTTAACTAGGCAAAAATTCAACCAACTGGGCTACATCCCTAGCCTGGAACACAGCTGACACTCTAAGATATCCTGTCACAGACATCCAAGCTTAAAAATAAATATGTTAGATGATGACTGATTGAGACATAGCTGTCCATAGGTGATAATTCTCCAAGATCCCCACCCCAGATAATATTCTCGTCTTCAGATGCCGAAATCCATTACATAAAATTGTAGAATTATCATAATATCTACACATATCCTGTCTTGGTTACACCTCAGTTAACCTAATCAGAAGCTCCTCCCCAGATTGCTCTCTCAGAAGCTTGTCTCCTAGGTGATTTTAGAGTCAGTTAAGATGACTACCAATACTAACCATTGCATTTGTTAAGGGTTCTGTCTGGACCCGAGGATTAAGAGCCTAGACAAAGAAAAGAGCATCTGAGAAGGAAGGCTTGCAACTGAGAAGAAAAGATGGATGAGGGATGGGGAAATGAGGTACTGTCATGGCTGTTCTGAGTTATCAGTTACCATGCATTCTGATAGCAGGGAGACATTTCAGGTTCTAGATGTGCTAGATGATTCTATGATGGTAGGACAAAATGACAAGCAGGAGAAAGCTTCTTTCAACTCATTTTTCTCAGCTGTGGGACTGCTCAGCAAGTGAAGGTATTGGCCATGCAAATCTGAAAAGTTGAGTTTGATCCCAACTCCTGAAAATTGACCTCTGACCCCCACATTTGCATTATATGCACCCCTAGTAATAATAAAATAAAATAGAAATTGGAAAAAATTAAAAAGTATAGCAGTCACCCAATAAGTTTTCTCCTACATTCTAACTCAGACTGAGAACTGAGGGAAAATACTGTTCCATTTTACAGATGAAAACACTGAGGCACAAAGGTCTTACCTAGATTTGGTTTTCATATGGCCACTTGTGTCTGGATGTCACAGATGTGCCTGGCAGCCTGGTTGGGAAGGGGATATTGCCTGCAAAGGGCCAGGTCACTGCCTGCTTCCTGACCTTGCCTTAGAAATGAATGGCAGAAGATCTGACCTTTAGGTGCTCAGGACAAGGGTGGGTGTAAAATGACAGTCCAGTACACCACTGTATCCCTGAGGCCATGTGGTAGCCTGGATACATTTTTATGATAGAATTACACTTGGTGTCATTTGGATAATCATTTAATAACCTTCTTAAAGTAACAAAACTTCTTTTAAATGTGTGTGCTCGCACACATGTTTGTGCACACGTGCATGTGCTTGGGTGCATGAATGCATGTGTGCACAGATGCACATGTGTGCAGAGACTGGAGGACAACCTAGAGTATCATCTTTAGAACAATGTTTACTTCCTCTGATGCAGTGTTTCTCACTAGCCTAGAGCTACCCGTAAGATTAGACTGAGAACCCTAAGGGTCTGCCTGTCTCTGCATCCCTAAGGCTGGAATTACAACATGCTGGGCTCAGCTCAGATCTTTGTGCTTGTAAGGCAACACTTGACCAGATTGAACTATCCCTTCCATTTTATAATGCAGCAATCTGAACCTCATTTCCCATTTTATTCTACACTTGGGAATTAAACATTTAAATAAGGGATTATTATAAAATAAAAATAAATTGGGACCTGTGAGGGTTTGTGCAATGATGGTCAGTCTCATAGGACCTGGAATCCTCTGGGTGATGGCTCTCTGAGTACACACAGAAGAAAGCATCTTATGATAATGGAAGGAAAGACATGTCCACTGTGGAGCTGGAATCTGGGAGAAGGTAAGCTGAACAGCATCACTCATTGCTCTCTACTTTCTGACTGTGAATGTGATCTGACCTGCTGTTTCAAGCTCTTGCTGCTCTGACCTCCCCATCACAATGGATTGTATCCTTGAACCATGAGCCACAGCAAACCCTTTTTCCCTTAAGTTGCTTTGGTCAGAGTATTTAATCACAAGAATCAGAGAAAAAACTGAGAATAAACTATGAATGCTGCGGTACCATCCAGAGGCTGGAAAATGCTCTTCTCTTCTCCCTGATCTTGATCATGGGAACAATCCATGAATGCTCATGAAACAAAAAGCCCATCTTGCCAAAACCCACACTCCAGCTGTAGGTGGGCAAGCAGGACCCCTGTATGCGAGCCTGACTATCACCAGCCCTCATTGGACCCTGTAGTCCATAAGCCTTACTTCATTCCCCAAACTCATCCCTCCATCCACTCATCCACACACCCAACCTCAGTGGCTTCCTGAAACACAGACTTTGAAGAGCACCATTACAAGAGTCAAGTTTCACTTCTCTCAGTCAGCCTGCCAGGCAAGCCTCCAGATCTGGACAACAGGGCACAAATTATGCCCCAAACCCTATCACAGCTTCAGCTGCAGATAAGAAAGCAGGACCCCTATATTCAAGCCCAACTATTACCACTCTTCATTGGACCCTTTAGCCTATAAGCCCCACTCCATCCCCCAAACCCATCTATCTCCTGGAGTCCTCAGCTGCTCCCTGAGACACAGACTCCACTGGCTCAGATTTCTCCAAGAGTTCCAATTGAACCAGAGCACCTATTGGACCAAGAACAGCTCTTGGAGACACAGATAACACTTGTACCAATTAGAGGAAGAGATGGGTAAACACCAGTACAAAAATAATTCAAAAACATAAAAGGCAATATGGCATCACTAAAGCCTAGTGGTTCTACAATAGCAAGACCTGAATATTCCAGTATAAAAGAAGAAGAAGAAAATTGCCTTAAAATGACTTTATGAAGATGATAGAATCCTTTAAGGAGGAAATTGAAGATAAAATAAGAAACTCCCTTAAAGTAATAGAGAAAAAGACACACAAAAATTTGGAAGAAATCAATAAATCCTTTTAAAAAGTCAAGAAAATCAATAAAAGGCAAAAAAGTGAGGGAAACAGTTCAAGACTTGAAAATTGAAATAAAAACCATAAAGAAGACATACACTGAAGTAATACTGGACATGAAAAATCGGAACAAAGGAGCAAGAAATAAAGATGCAAGCATAACCAACAGAATACAAGAGATAGAAGAGAGAATCTCTGGAGTGGAAGTTACAGCAGAGGAAATAGATTCATTAGTCAAAGAAAAAGCTAAAGTAAAAAAAAAGTCATAACACAAAATGTCCAGGAAATCTGAGACACCATAAAATGACCAAACCTAAGGATAACAGGAAAAAAGGAGAAGAGTACCAGCTCAAAGGCACTGAAAATATATTCAACAAGATCACAGAAGAAAACTTTCCAACCTAAAAAAGGAAATGCCTATGAATACATAAGAAACTTACAGAACACCAAATAAAATAGATCCCCAAAAGTCCATGCATTACATAATAATCAAACCAAAACATATACAACAAAGAAAGAATATTAACAGCTGCAAAGGAAAAATGCTGATTAATTTATAAAGGCAGACCTACTGCATGATTATACTCTTGTACATTGTAAATATTTGCCCCTCCTACTGGTTTAATAAAACACGGATTGGCCAGAAGGCACACAGGAAATATGGACAGGGTTACTAGACTAAGAAAACTCTGGGAAGAGGAAGAGCAGAACAGACATGCTAGGCAGACACAGAGGAAAGAAGATGAAAATGCTGCTCTGAGAAAAGGTACTAAGCCACTTTGCTAATCATGGGTTAGTTTAAGAGTAAGAGTTAGCAAGTAATATGTCTGAGCCATAGGCCAAACACAAGGTAATTAATATAAGATTTTGTGTGATTATTTGGGACTATTGGTCTGGATCTCAAGGCCAGGCCAAGTCAGAAACTCTTACTACACAGACCCATCACAGTAACACCTGACTTTTCAATGGAGACTATGAAAGCTAGAAGGTCCTGGACAGATATTCTAAGGATACTAAGAGACCATGGATGCCAGCCCAGACTACTATACCCAACAAAACTATCAATCACTATAGAAGAGTAAATAAGATATTCCATGACAAAACCAGATTTAAGCAATACTTATCTACAAATCCAGACCTACAGGAAGCCTTAGAAGGAAAACTTCAACCTAAGGAAGTTGGAGACACCCATGAAAACATAAGCAATAGATAAACCCACAGCAAAAAAAATCCCAAAGAAGGAAAACTCTCTCTCTCTCTCTCTCTCTCTCTCTCTCTCTCTCTCTCTCTCTCTCTCTCTCTCTCTCTCTTTCTCTCATACATATATATACACTACTACCAAAAATAACAGGAATTAACAATTACTGGTCATTAATATCCCTTAATATCAGTGGACTCAATTCCTCTATAAAAAGACACAGATTAACAGAATGTATATGAAAACAGGATCTAGCCTTCTACTGCATACAAGAAACATACTTCAACTACAAAGCCAGATACTACGTCAGAGTAAAGAATTTGAAAAAGACTTTCCAATCAAATGAACTTAAGAAGCAAGTTGGTATATCTATCCTATTATCTAATAAAATAGACTTCAAACTAAAATCAATCAAAAGAGATTTGAAGGTCATTACATGTTCATCTCAGAAAAAATTCATCAAAATAAAAATCTCAATCCTGAACATTTATGCTTCAAATTCAAGGGCACCCACATATGTAAAAGAAGCATTACTAAAGCTTAAACCTCACATCAAACCCCTGATAGTGGGAGACTTCAAAACCCCACTCTCACCAATGCTCAGGTGTACCAGACAGAAACTTAACAGAGAAATGATGGATCTAACAGAAGCTATGACTCAAATGGACTTAAAAGATACATACCGAATTTTCCACCCAAACACAAAGGAATATACCTTTTTCTTAGCACCCCATGGATTTTTTTTATAAAATTGGCCATATACTTGGTCATAAATCAAAATGAATAGATGCAAAAAAATGGGAATAACTACTTATATACTATCAGACTACTATGGCCTAAAGTTAGAGTCTGACAACAACACAAACTACAGAAAGAAGCCTACAAACACCTCAACTGAATCACCTCTGAGTCAAAGAAGAAATAGAGAAAGAAACTGAAGGCTTTCTAGAATTCAATGAAAATGAATCTACAACACACCTAAACTTATTGGACACAATGAAAGCAGTCCTGAGAGGAAAGTTCAAAGCCCTAAGTGTCTTCATAAAGAATTTGGAGAAATCTCACACAAGCAACTTAACAGTACACTTGAAAATTCAAGAACAAGAAGAAGTAAACTCACTCAAAAGGAGTAAAAGGCAGGAAATAAACTCAGGGCTGAAATTAGTTAAATTGAAACAAAGAGAACAATGCAAAGAATCAATAAAACAAAGAGTTGGGTTTTGGGGCTGGAGAGATGGCTCAGCGGTTGGGAGCACCGTCTGCTCTTCCAAAGGACCCGGGTTCGATTCCCAGCACCCACGTGGCAGCTAACAACTGTCTGTAGTTCCAGTTCCAGGCAAAACACCAAGGCAAATAAATAAATAAATAAAGTTTTTAAAAATAAAAAAAAAAAAAAAAAAAAAAAAAAAA